>CAEGAF010086836.1:0-12788 GCA_903067075.1 Micropoecilia bifurca | reverse complement strand
TAAACTTTATTGTCAATAATAAAATAATGGTCAGTGCAAAGTAGCCTGCAAGTTATTTGGTGGGGGCAGTGGCACAACTACACAGATTAGTCGGACTCTCTACACCCCCAAAACTCGCCACCTGTACCTCGTAACGTGCGCGAGGTGAAACCTGCAAACCCACTCTTTGCGCCACTGGGGGGCGTTGAGGGACCTGGATAAGGGCTGGGGGGGCGCTGGGCCAAAAAAGGTTGAGAAACACTGCGTTAGACGGTTTTTTTTGAGGACCACTAATATTATCAGTAAATGAATTTACTGTGAGCTACAAACAAAAACAAAGTGAACATGATAACAGAAGTCATCCCTAATACTGTTAAAACTTTATTATATTATTTAATGATGTAAGAACTTTTAATAAGCGATTATTTTTTTCCCCCTGGTGAATAATTATGACGTGAGACACATCCTGATTTTGATAAGCCTCTAGAAAACGTTGTGTCCGTCTCAGTCAACTGAACGCCTGATTCAATCAGAGCGGTGCTGTAGGCACACCCGGTTTCCATGGCAACCACTAGCCACCATAGACATGCTGACCAGTTGCTACGGAGGCTTTTTCGTCCGGCCTTCACCATCATGAACATGAACGGAGCTGTAGATCAGTCCTGCTTGCAGCTTCGATTTATTAATCATTAAAACATGTTAAAAACATGAGAACGCAGCAACTTATTCCAACCAAAACAGAAAATAACAAAAATTCGGACATCACGACTCCAGATACAAGAATCTGGAATTGTTTTTGTATTCCAGATTCTTGCGGGATACAAGAATCTGTATATATCTGGAATATACAAAGAATATTCTCGAAAGCGAGAATAATAAAAGATAAAAAGAAAAGCAAAAGAGCAGAGCAGCTGAGCTGAACTGAACAGAACATTATGAGAGAAACAGAAGCAAAAGGCACAGCAAGTACAGTCAAAGTAAGTTACTAAAAAGCAGAAAACTCAATAAAAAACAAGAGCATATGGAAGTCAAATAAGGTCACAAAACAAACCACATAAAAAGAAAAGCAAAACAACTTGTATACCAACTTAAACATCAAGCTGTGAAATATGACTTTAAAGATCGAAAACACAGAAATCACAGACGTGTTCATGAAAAATGATCCTATTTTCTTTAACTGGTAAACTATCTAGATGAAAACTTGAAATAAAGCTGCCTTCAACTTTCTCAGAATTATTACCAAAACAGGTGACTCACACCCAAAAAGTTTTAGAAAATATCCTGAAAATGTTATGAAATATCCTGAAGGACTTACAAAATATTCTTAAAGTTTGGTCAAGTCCTGTGTGTAATTTCTGGGAAGTAACTATAAAGTTCTTAAAAACAAAACTGGTTTTAATGGGAGCAGCTTGTAGCTGCTTCTACTTGGATTTAGTGTAAAAACAAAGCCTGTTTCTACTCCCCTACTCTGTCAGCACTCTGTTAAACCCGGCTTAGGGTTGAACCCGAGAGGAAACTGGTTCTGACACCATGGAGCTTCAGAGGAGGAGCAAGACCTCAGGTTTCCGTGGAGACCAGGTTCTGATTGATTGATGTTTTTGCAGGTAAAACTTCATCCAGGAACTCCTCTTCCTCGTCTTCCTCCAGCTGCAGATTTTCTGCTTTGCTGCTTCCTCACTAAAGCGTTCCTCTTCTTCACAACTTCCTCCTCTTCCTCCTCTTCACTTTCATTCTCGTCTTCTTCAGCATCACTTTCCTCCTCCTCACTTTCTTTCTGTTTTTCCTCCTCATTTTCTTCACTTTCTTCCTCTTCCTTCTCGTCACCTTCCTCATCTTCTTCTCCTTCCTCCTCCTCCTCCTCCTCTTCCTCATCTTCTTCTCCTTCCTCATCCTCCTCTTCTTCCTCATCCTCCTCTTCTTCCTCATCCTCCTCTTCTTCACTTTCTTCCTCATAATTCTCTTCTGTCTCTTCCTCTGTCTCCTCTTCCTCACCATCGCTCTTATTTTTTGCATCCTCCTCCTCCTCTTCCTCACTCTCCTCTGTTTCCTGTGATGACTTTAAAGTGCTGCTGTCATCCTCCTCTTCCTCACTTCTTAAACTGCTTTGCTCCTCTTCATCAGTCACTGCTCCTTTGCTCTGAGTCTCCTGACTTGACCCTTCCTCTTCCTCCTCTATATCTCCTCCTTTGCTTCCTTTTTCTTTGGTCTCGTTTTCACTATCTGTGGCTCCACTGGTTTCCTCCTCTTCCTCAGCAGCACTCTCATCTTCCTCAGCCTGATCTCCTGGTTGAGTCTCACTGTCTGTGACCTCCTCCTCCTCCTCCTCTTCCTCCACTTGTCCGGTTACTGCAGATCCAGTCTCCTCTTCCTCCTCTGAGCTGGTTCTCCACTTTTTCTCCTCCTCCTGCTCTTCCTCCTTCTCTTCTTCCTCTTCCTCCTGCTTTGGACTCTCTGATGCAGGAATGACGTTGATGCTGACGGCCGACTTGGAGCTGACCTCAGCAGACAGAGATTCAGATACTTCCGGGTCTGAATCCGGTTTTGGAGCACTGCCCCGCCTCCTAGAGGAGGCCAGCTGCTGGACCAGAACAGCGCCCCCTGCTGCCAGGGCAGCGGCGCCGGCCAGCGCACTCCCACCTGAGCACTTGCTCTGGGCTGCAGCTTCCTTCCTGTTTCGCTCGTTTTTGGATCTTTTGGATGAATCTGGGTTTGGTTTGGAGCGGGAAGCGTTTCTCTCGTCACTGATTGGCTGACAGCTCTCTATGGTCAGCCAACCAGCTTTGGACTCTGGTCCGGCTGGACCGGACTTAGAAGCCTTCCTTCTGGGTTCCTTCTGCTTGTCACAGTCTGCAGCTGGTTTTGTCCCAGTCAGCTGGGTTTTGGACCCGGTCTGTCTGACTGCTTTGTTCTTATGATCCAATGACAAGAGGTTCTGTTGGTTCCGACTGATCCTCCTCTGATTCTGATTGTGCTGGGCGGACAGAGAGTGAATATTGCTGCCCTTAGGGAACTGGGCGTGTAACGCCCGGCTAGCCAAGAACTTCCTGTCCTTTCTCTGCTCTCTGATTGGTCGAGCATGCTTACCCTTCCTCTGTCCAGCACAGACAGCATGAAGACGGAAAGAGGCGAACGTTAGAGGAGAGCATGCAGGAAATAGAACCAAACTGGGCTAACATGATCAAGGTTTCTCCCAAAACTTACTAAGCCTGGTGGTTGGTTGCCAGAGCAGTCATTCATCCAGCGGCCCGTCATGTTTTTGAGTTAAAACATGTTTAAAGTTGGCAGGAAATTTGAAAATATCACTTGATAATTATGTGCTACTGAAAATTGAACATTAATACCTGAACACCAACTATACAGCCTTAAAAAAATGCAAATATTTTTAAAAAGACATAAATAAATAAGCAACGCTTAGCCTGGCGGGGGCACAAGTAAAGCCTGGTGGTCCGCCAGGCTTATAATACACTGGGGCAAACCTTGATGATGGAAACCAGTCAAGCTAGCTTACCTTTAGCAGCTAGCTTACTGTGTGCAGCTAACTTACCTTCTGCAGTTAGCTTACTGTAGTTATCTCACCTTCTGAAGCTAACTTGTTTTCTGCAGCTAACTTACCTTCAGCAGTGGAGACAGGCTGAGTGTTTTGTCACTGGGATCCATCTTCATCACATGAGTCTGGGAGTAAAAACAGACATGAGGATGAGGATGATGAAGGTGACGTTGCTCCACATCTGGAGAATTAAAAGATTTCTCACCAGGTTCAGGAAGTCAGTGGTTTCTCCCAGTCCTCTCACACTGTCGCAGTCTGTCAGGCTCTCCACATCGCCCCCTGTCTGCCCTGAGGAGCAGCACACCATCAAACATAATGAGCCTCATTTAATGTACATTACTGTAGAAAAGCCTGGATTAATACAAGAAAAATTACAAATAGCCAGTGATTATTGGTGCATTCATATCCAGATATTTAAAATTATAGCTAAATTAAATAAAAAAGGTTTTTAACTTAAATAAAATGAAAAACTAAAATAGAAAAAGATTATGTATTAATTGTATAATTATATAATATATAAAATATTAACATTGACTATTACTTATTTTAAAAATGTTTAGATACACTAGAATTTAGTTTTTAGAAATTATAACTGTTAAGAGAAAAAAATGAAATGAATAACTTAACAGAGGCTCTAAATGTATTTAAATATATGCAAAAAAGCTAAAATACTTCACTGAAAAACAGGGGATTTAGAAAGCAGAAATAACATTTACATTTTTGGTGAATACATTTTAAAAGGTAAGACATTGAATTTAATTTTAAAAAATACCTGAATATATCATGTACAGCTATAAAAAATATGAAAGCAGAAAAAAACATGAGCATTTGATTGAAGAATAAATAAATACTATTATGAATTTTATTTTAGACTTTGTGAAACACATTTAGATAAATTCTTAGTTTTTAAAAATGTATTTAAATAAATGCAAAGACAGTTAAAACACTGAAATGAGTTAAGAAAAAATAATCCACAAAATGGGTAAAAAAAAATGTAATTATCTTTTTAAATAAACTAAAAGTTGGTGAGTAGGTTCATGAAACTAAAATTAAAGAAGATGAAATGATTTTTAAAAAGACAAAATCAGATTCCATGAAATCAATCAATAAATTGATAAATGATAGTAATGATAATATTGATTTACTGAAGTCGGTATCTTGATGGTCGCCGTCTGGGCCAAAGTGCTGGGTCCCGTTAGGAACCGGCCTGTTGCTCTGCTGGTTCTGATCCGGTTCAGACGGAGGCAGTAGAACCAGCCTGTGGTTCTTGTCCAGTGGGTTCTGGTCCAATTGGCCAAAGGCAGGAAGTGTCGTCTGCAGGACGCCTGAAGTTCTGGCAGGCAGCGAGCGGGCCGCGGGTCCAAACTGCTCCGGAGATCGCTCCTGCAGGACACAGGGAGGTTCCATCAGCCCACGCTGGTCCTGGAGCTGTTGGGACCTGCCCCAGCACCAGAACCGACCCGTTCCCTGCGGCGGACCCGGGCAGAGAGGCTGCGCTGAAGCGTGGCGGTCGGTTCCCCCAGGAAGTTGAATGCGCCGTCCTCCAGCGTGACAGCGGAGCAGCTGGGTCCTCTGGGCCGGGCCAGAACCACCATGTGGCAGCCTCCGCATGCCGCCTAGACAGGAAGGAGCAGATGGGTCAGAGCTGGTGGTCTGAAGGCAGCCTAATGCCCTGATGGTGGCGACTCACGGCCTGGACGGCGAGCGGCAGGAAGCGGGGAACCACGGCCGGGAGGAACCGGTTGGTGAAGTTCTGGTCGCCCAGGCCCAGCTTCCCGTGTCGGCCGTCGCCAAACGAGTACAGCAGCCCCGTGTCTGGGGAGAGAGCTAAGGGTCAGAGCGAGTTTGGGAGAACCAACCCGGTCAGAGGTCGAAGGACACACAGCTGACCGGCCGGTCACCTGTGAGGACGGCAGTGTGGCTCTCCCCGCAGATCACCCGGGTTGGCCGGCCCGCCTGGAAGTGCTGGACAGGGCGCGGCAGCCGAGACTCGAACACAAATGTTCCGAGGCCCAGCTGGCCGAACTGACCCAGGCCGAACGAGTAGACGTCGCCGCCGTCTGGGGTCAAAGGTCACACACGCTGCTGGTTACTACACAACAGTAAAACATGCTGGAAAACTCAGACACAAAGAAAAATCTGATTATTTAATTGAAAAGAAAAATAATTTAAATTGTAGTAAAATAACACAAATAAGGTATAATATCTAAAAAAAACACTTAGATTTTATTAAGAAATAATAAAATAAGCAAGTATTTTAATATTTTAATTTAAAAAAATCTGTTAAGCATTAATAATATGAAAATAAAATGTAAAGCCTAAATATTTTATCCATTAATTTTTTTTTATAAAACTAAATGTAAAGCTTAATTATTCTTATTAATTAATACATTTTTGAAAATGTAAAGTATTAGCATTTTTTAATAATTAAAAAAAGTTGTCCTAAAAAAGATTAGAAAATTATTAACCATTAATTTAATTGTATTTAATTCAATACAATTAAATTAAATACTTATTCCTAGTTTTTGTTCATTTTCTTTGTATTTTCGTGCAGCGTCGTCGCTAAAGCTCTTATTCTTCTTCGCTAGTCGACGTGTGATGGCTAACCTGTTAGCGCCACCGTGTGGCTGCCGCCACAGGCCACCTGCAGCACCGGCTCCGTGATGCTCTCCACCCGCTGCGGGACCCGGTGTCCGGCCAGCTGCTCCGGCCGCAGCCCCAGCTTCCCGCTGTCCGGCTCCCCAAAGGTGAACAGCGCTCCGTCCGCTGCCGAACACACGCATATCAGTCGGTCTCCTGGTCCAGGTGAGGCCAGTCGCCAGGTGAGTCTCACCTGTCACCAGAGCGGAGTGGTAGTAGCCGCAGGACACCCAGCTGACCGGCCGGCCCACACTGACCTCCAGCGGCCGGGTCGCCTGGCTCCGCTTCCCCAGCCCGATCTGACCCTCAGAGTTCTCGCCCCACGTGAACAGCTTCCCAGCCTCTGCAAACATCAGGGTCACGTCGTCACCATAGCGACGTCGCTACAGGACAGCCAATGAACAGCCATCTTCACACAGCAAACGCTGGCTAGCTTAATTTACAGAGGATTCGTTCAAAATAAGGAATTAATAAACACCTTTAATTATAAAATATTTACTGTCCGTGTAATAAAAACGTAAATGTTAACAAGATGAACGTTGAAAAGAAACTCAAAATTCTAATTGAAAATGTTAATTTTGGTAATATTGTGTTTCAATAGTAAAAAAAAATAAAGATATCATACAATATCTGAAACACAATTATTAAAATTTGTATTTTTTAAAAATTGTCCAAAGTATATTTTTAAACATTTTGAAATCTACCGTTTCTAAATTTTATCACGTCTAAACTTGAAGTCTTTTTATAAAGTAAGAAGTGTTAAAATGTAGATATGGGAGATTTAAAATGTAATATTACTGTATTATCAAACTTTTTAAAAGAACAGGCTTCAGTTTTAAAATTAATTTAAATCTTTTACATGTGGAATATCTCTTGATTAAAAACAAGAAATCCAACATGCAGTTAAAAAAAAAATTCAATTTAATTTAAAAACACAATTTTTAAAATATTGTATTTGTTTTCTAATTAAAACATATTAGAAAATATGTGAGCTGAATACATTTACAACAAACTTTAAAGAATTAGTAAAACGCTGACTATGGAAGAAGATGGAAACCCACACATCACCTGTCATGTTGTCTCACCTGTCAGGGCGGCGGAGGTGTTGGACCCGGCGGCCAGCATCTTGATTGGTCCGTGCGCCTGGAAGAAGCCGATCCTCTGGAAGGCGATCCGCTCCTCGCAGTCGCCGAGTCCCAGCTGGCCTTCGCCGTTCCCGCCGCACGCGAACACGTGTCCCCGCTCTGCAGACACACACCCAAAGTGAAGCGGCTGAACTCTGACCCCCAGATCAGGGCTGCGGTTGGGGTCAGGAACCAACCGGTGCTGATCAAAGTGTGGTTCCGTCCGCACGCCACCAGCCGGACCTTCTCACCCTTCAGAGCTGGAAAAATGAGGAGAGAGCAGGTAATTTCCTGTCTCACTTCCTGTCGGAGGCCTTCGCCTGGAGACCCCACCTACCTTTGACACAGGTGGGTTTCTGTACCGTCTGCTTGGAGCCCAGGCCCAGCTGGCCCCAGTTGTTACTGCCGAACATGAAGAGCTTCCCGTTTCCTGAGGAAGCAGCAGCAGCAGCAACTCAGGATCAACCAGCAGCAAATCTACAAGAAGCAAAAAGAAAAGCGTCTACCTGTGACCAAGGCACTGTGCTCGTCTCCACAGGCGATTCTCTCAGGAGCGTCGTTCTTCAGCCAGAACACACTGGGCATGTCATCAGCAAACTTACTCTTTCCAAACGTGAAAACTGCTCCAGACTCTGCAGAAAACACAGAGGAAAAAAACAAAACAAAACAACAACAACAAAAAAACTGATCAGATCAAGAAGAATGAAACAAGAAAAACAACCAGGAAGGAGATTCATCTGCTCTTTACACTTCATCTCGATGGATCAATGAATGGATGACATTTGAGTGAAATACGGATCCTCCCCAGTGTTTGCATTAGGAAAACTTTCCAGAAATGGTTCAAACCGGTGGAGTGTGACTAAAACGTTTTACATTAAGAATTCAAAAATTCTTAAGAGTTCCAACATTTCATTTTTCCTTTTAGAATCAATGAAGTATTTTGTATTTAAATTGATCTCCTAGCTCAGGACCGTCATCAAGAACCGCAACTTTTCATATTTTAAGACTTTTAAAGCCGTTTAAAATTAGAGCAAGCATGTGGTTTAGAGAAGAAAATGTTCTAAGCTGTAACTTTAACAAACCCGATGAGAACAAAACCCGAAGCAGAAAAAGTAATTGACAGAGAAATTACAAACTTTAATGTCTGTTTTCTTTAGCATATGAGCTAATACAGAAGCTGGTGTGGGGCTTTAAACGCAGCTAATTAGCCTAGCAAACAACATGCTAGGCTAATATTCCAGAAACTCGCCGTTCTGCCTCCGTAATATAACGCTGCTTATATGCATTTACCGGGTATTTCGTCTTCTGCCTCCTCTGCCATCTCTGCAGAACTTTAATCCGCTTTGTTCGGTGTTCGGGGAGTGTTGGTGTTCTCAGCAGCGACAACCCGGAAGTAAACAAAACTTCTCCTAGGAGACGAAGCGCTGGCTTTGATTTCTTAAAGGAGCAGCGCACATTATGATACAGGTCAGTAAATTTAGCGATCTGTTTAAAAAAGCAAAACGTGTAGATAATATAGATCCATTTCAATCATTTATTTTGGTCAATTCTGATGATTTTGGGTTGCAGTGTTTAAAAAAACCGAAACTCACTTAGAAAATTTCAGCTGTTTATAAGAAATAGAGGTGTTTTCTTAATATAGGAATTTTATGTTCTGGTCATGTCATTACTTTTTGCTTGTGCACCTGTTTTTACCACAATTTTTCCTTCCACTCAGCTTAAGTTTCAAAAATCTTGATGAACAGAATACTCCTCCTGCTGATAAACAGAAAATGTAGACTCCAGTTACCAAACCGTGTCAAACATTTGCATTCTTGAACTCACAGAAAATTGAGTTTCTTTAAAAATGATCTTTTTTAAAAAAAAAATGAAAATGAACAAATGAAGATGTTTCATTTGTGCCTCATGTGGAAGGTGCAGTAGATCCCCCAGTGGTCGCTGCTGGTGAACAGGCCACACTTGAGCTTCTGCAGGTCCATCAGCGTCATGCTGTAGGGCTCCAGTAAGGGGAAGCCACCCGGGCTGCCCGTCAGTCAGGCCTGCCACACGGTCAAAGTGGAACCGGGACTTGAACGGTATGTTGAGGATTTGTTTTGGGTTTAACCAGGATTTGTTTAGGATTTATTATTTGGGATATTATAATTTAACACAACTAACTACTTGAGTTACAATTGTTATTTCATAGATTTAGTTACCACTTGGAAGTTAGTATCTGGTTCAAAAAAGACTATTTGTGGACCTTTAGTGGAATGGACTATGTGTACCATGATGCTTGTTTAGAGCTAGAAGAAGAACTAGAAGTTATACAAAAAAGAAAATTTGGAGGGTTTTTCCCAGAAAGAGCTATGTTAGCTGAGTTCCTAAACTCTGTCATATTATGTATGATTCGTTCGTCCTTTTTATTCACTAAAGTTCATCTGAATACTCCATCTGACTCCTTTTCATCTTTGAATTATTCGAATGGATTATTTCCTTGTTAGTGTTTGCACCAGTATCCCCAGACTGCATGCATATGCGTGTGAACATTTCGCATAACTTTGATGCAACTTTCATACACAAAACATAAAGTATGATGTTTATGTGTGGAATACAAATCAAAATGTGTTTATAATTTTAATTCCATGTTGGATTACATAATTTGGATTTAACAGAAGTCTAAAAATGTATCTGAATTTTAATTGTATTTTTTGTTGTTGTCATTTTTAAGACAAGTTGTGTTTCAGTATTGTCAACAATAAACATATAACTACCCAGTAATATTTAAAAAATTTCCTGTCAAATCAGTTCCGAGTCATTATTAGACCGAGGGGGACCAGACTAATTTATTTAGCTAAGTTGTTATATTTAGTTAAATACTATTGTTGAGGAGCACAAGGAGACCTGTTGACGTACAGATAAAAACATTTTTTTTAAATGTAAGAAAAAAACTTAATTCAAATAAGAGCACTTGGGGCATCAAGGATAAAAGGGGCAGAGGCTCAAATCCAGGATTATCGAGGGTGAATTAGTCATGACATGTTGCATGAATTATTCTGCAGATGGAACATACCAGAATATCTACATAGGAGACAGCATGTTCTCATGGAGAAATTAATATTTAGTTAATCCAGTACGCAAAAATAATAATTGTACCGAGAGTATGACAGAAGACTTCTGGCAAAAAAAAGAAAAGTGCAAGTGTTGAAAACTTTACATTCGTTTCATTCATGACTGTCAGCTTTAGACCAGTTTCTAAATGTTCCTTTTTTTCTAAGTTGTTTTTTCCATCAGTTTTGAGATCATTTATATTTCTAGTTAGATTTTTAAAAAATCTTTGATGTTATCTTTTTACTCACTTATGCCATTTTTGTGCATTTTGAACTTAATACCAAACTTTTGATATGGTGCAAAATAACATTCCATTTGCCCTGAGAAAATCTTTTTTGCGTTGTATGCCAAACTGTACAATATTGTAAAGCACCCTGAACAAACTGTCCACTAAATCCTCTAATTAAAAAAAGGTACATGTTTATGGTTGTAACAGGACAAAAAGTAAAAAGTTGAGACTGTGAATACCTTTGCAATCTGATGTGTAAGTTGTCGACGTGGTGGGATGTTCCCAGAACAAGAGACGATTTAAAAAGAGTGATACGACGAGCTATGATGGCAGTAATTCTGGACTTTTGGTCAGATTTAACACATTTGCTCATCTGTTTCTAAAAGTGACGTTAATGCATTTTTAAAAAACAAAAAACCCACAGAAAAGTCATGAATAAATGTGAGTTGCGGAATACACGACGGTGCTATATTTCAATAATTGATTACTTAAGTGTGAAAGAGGCTCACATATAAAAAGTGCACAGCTTGCATGTTCAGCCATTCCATCTCAATCCTGCCTGAGAAAAAGCTGTAGGTCTCCTCAGGTCAGAGACGCTACAGTATGAGCTTAACGCAACGCTCACTTGAATAAAAAGATTCCAGATAAGACGCAGATATGACACGATCTAATCTTAGCTGGCATTTAAAAATGTTTCGTGTCTGGCAGATTCACTCAGTATCTAATGGATGTGTGTCACTTTCAGGAGATATCTGAGCGAGCAGGACGTCTCCCTTAGGTTTTCCTGAATGCATCCATTGTTAAAAGTCTGAGCAGATGATTTTTGTGTTTTTTACCCCAAAGCCAGGTGGAGAAAGGCAGCTCCGCCTGGCCAGTATAATCTTAGATAGTGGAACAATACCACCCTATTGCACCATTTCTGCACTCAGAATGAACGGAACAGAATGATGGTTTGCTTTGTTTTTCTTTGCAAATATTTCTTGGTTCTTTTCTGCCACCTAGTGGAGAATGTATAAAGATGCGGGTCTTTTTCAAGCATGTTCTACTGTAGAGATTTATTTATTTGTTAAAAGGTTGACAGGTCAACAGTCTCCTACAGGAAGGGTTTCACAGGCTGGCAATCAGTCACAGTCATGATTTTACCCACTGGGAGGTTTTGGTTTTCTGGCCGGAGCAGAGGAAATAAAAACTAGAGGAAATCCAACTGAGGGCTGCTAATTTCTGCAGAGCAAGAGCCTTCTTGCCTTGTAGCAAGAAGGCTCTGAGCTCAATTCCCATCCCGGGTCCCTTTGCTTGGAGTTTCCATGTTCTCCCTGTGCATGCATGGGCTCTCTCCAGGTACTCTGGCTTCCCCCCACAGTCCAAAAACCTGAGATAAGCACCAGCAACCCTCCTGACACCACCAAGGGACAAAGGTACACAGAAAATGGATGGATGGAAATCCAACTGAGAGAGAGCTCAATTAAACCTATTGTTCATGAGAAACACAACAACATTTGTGTTTTTTAAAAGTTAACTTTTGTTGTTACATCAGGATTTCATCAATTTAGACGTTTTAGTTTAACAATTCATATCCCGTTAATGTGAGACATCTTCATCATCCTGAAAAACTAATAAAAATGTTACAACTAATAAAAACCTTAAAAATGTGACGTGAATTTGTATTGACCTGTAATATGACAGCCTATCTATAAATACAATATAATGTGAAATGACTCCACAGAGATGTCATTATAACTCAGTATAAACACCGGTGCTCTTTGAAAGCCTCAGAGGTTTGTTGGAGAACATTAGCGAAAACAAACATGTCAGGAACACAGCTGTAGAAATGGTTAACGCTGAGTTAGGTTATAAAACAAAATATAGCAATCTTTAAATATCTCGAGGAACATTGCTTAATTCGTCTCTTGACACTGGAAAGACTAATGCACAGCTGTATGCCTACCAAGACATGGGTGGGTAAGGAGAACATATATGGGAGAAACAGCCAAGAGGTGAATGGTCACTAGGGCTTTAGTGATACAATAATCTCACGATACGATACAATACACAATATTCTGCTCACGATATGATATATATTGTGATATTCAGCAAACGATTTAATTCAATACACTTTTGCAATTTTCTGAAAGATTTTAGAGGGACAGAGTGATTTTGGTGACATTTTGTGACTGTTATAGAG
>CAEGAF010086834.1:0-11046 GCA_903067075.1 Micropoecilia bifurca | reverse complement strand
TTAGAAAAATTCTTTGTGTGGTTTTGTTTGTATTTTTTACTTATTTATTTTTTTATTTTAAGATTTTTTTTTTTTTAAACCCCCCCCCCCCCCCCCCCCCCACCCACTTTATCGATGTACTGTACAAATCAATCGTAACGTTCCTGATTTGGCTCATTTTTCCCACTTTATCTCCAGTCGGCGGACTGTTTGAAAACTATCTTAAATAAATGCCAGAGTTGATGCCGGGCGTCTGTCGGGCAAATTGTGCGACAGGCAGCCACTCAGTGGAAAGAGAATGCAGCAGGAAGAAGAGCACTTTCCGTTGCCATAGCGGCGGCAATCGTGGACGTCGCCTGACTCTTAAGCAGGACCCCCCACGGGGGGGAGTGGATGAGAATATTAGGGAGTTTGTTGTCAACACTTGATGACATCCGCTTTCTGTTCTACTCCGATGTGTTTTCCGTAAATACGGTTGACTGGATGGAGAGGCAACAAGCCCTCTCCATCTCCATCTCCATCTCCATCTCCATCTCCATCCTGAGAGATGAGGATCTAATTAGGCACCAGTTGAAGTCTGGAGAGGTCTGATTCCGGCTGCTTTACGCGCACATGCGTTAAAGTTACCGATAAATGCAAAAGTGGCGACTGCAGCCAACAACATTAAATACTCGCTTGCCAGTTTCCATAAAGTTAAAGCGAGCTGAGGGCAAATTCTCTAAGTCGGTTCAAATTACTGTCTGAGTACATGCAGAAACCCCGGGAATATATCTCTATATGAGAGGCGCTTTAGCGGAATTAAACCTGAAAAGCGCCACAGGACGCAGATGGATCGTATCTTCTCAGAGCCCCGGGGATGATGTTTACATCTGAAGCCTTCAATGCAGCGGGCATGCTGTGGAGTGGGGGGGCTTAAAGGGCCAAAGAGACGCGGGGATGCCCGGCTGGGTACCTGTTAGAAAATATAAGCCCCACAGCGGTGCTGCTTGAGTTTCATTTGCAGTCAATAGCCAGGAACTGTTGCATATACCAACACGGCATTACAGTATACGGTCTTTTTAAGAGTCAGCGTGGCTTCAAGTTTGATGGAAAAAAAAACCAAGCATTTTCTCTATGGAGCTCAGGTCGTGATAAAACTCTTGAGCTCTAAATATTATATGGCGAAGTGAAGTTGCAAAGCATACGACCTAAAACGTTACATTTGACAAAAGTGCATCCTCAAATTTCCCACTCAAAAGCAGCAGACAAGACAAGCGCACAAGACATCCGATCAGCGTGGCCGGTAGACTTTCGTAACAGATTGTACGTTTTTCTCACCAAATCTTAGAACGTGCGGCATCCCGCGAGTGTATCCAAGAAACAGCAGCAGAAGCGGGATCAGCCTGAGGTTGAACCTGATAGCGAGACCGGTTATCATCAGATGATGGGAGGTAATCTTCATGATGTTTTCAAAGCAAATGCACAGTGGATAATTCCTCCCCGGTGCGCGGCGGGCTTGATTTCCCCCGTGATTCTTCTACGGCTGTCGGGCAAAGGCAAGGGGGGAGGGGGGGGTGTATCGGCGGCCCTGGATGTGCAAGATCACGGCATGGTCACTCGCGCTTTCCCCAAATCCATTCGCGATCCCGGCATAATTCCGTCACTCCTGTCGTCCGTCTCCCCTCTTCACTGCGCTAAGAAACGGCGATCCTCGGGGTCGAGGGATGACGGGACATCCATGTCGAAGGGTACGGATCCGGCGTGGAGGAGGGGGAGCCCGGGCAAGGGCTTTAAGGTGAGGCTACTGGAGAGCGCCGAGCAGAGGATACAGCAGCGATATGCAGCCCCCCTATGAGGCTCTCTGTGTTGCTTGCTCTCCCATTATACTGCACTGCTGCACAGCCTCTGACGTCGAGCCAAGGTTGGTGCTGTGAACGCGCACCACAAAGACGGAAAGCGTGAGTGAGCGGGAGGGCAGGAGAGAGAGAGAGAGAGAGAGAGAGAGGATGAGATGGACTATCCACAGAGGAAAAATGCAAAAGAGGGAAAAGAGAGAGGGATGGAGTATCAATGAAGAGAGGGGATTGAGTGGGAAACCTAATTAATTCCACCTTTAAAGCAGTTTCTCTGCTTCCCTACAACTTGGCGCCAAGCACTTGAAGAACTGTCGGTGAGATGGGCGGATATGCAAAGTAATGCACATGGCCCTGTGACAGAAAAAGCTTCTTCTGGTTCCAAAACTATCATCTGATGGGTTTTTTTCCCCCTACAAGAAAGTAATCCTTGTGAAATTCAATGGGATGACATAACATATGCTCATCACCAGTTTGAGATGTGCCCATTATGTAGTTGATATTCCAAGTTGTGTTTTGCAAAAGTTTTTACAACCAGAAAGGCATTTTGACATTTTGTCTTGTTAAAACCACAAGTTACATGTTTATTTAGATTTTTTTTTGTAATACTCCAAAGCTAAGTGGGCTTTATTCACGTCGAAGAGTCGAAGAAATGATTAATCCATTGTCTAAACCCCATTATCTGAAACATCTTCAATCTTTATCTCCAGCAGCCATTGGGTTTCTTACTCAAAAATTGTATCTGTTTACGAATGTAAATCTTAAATGTACGGTGTGCACATGTATTTAGCACTGTCTTTTGTTTGGTAGTGAGCATACTTGAAGGTTTTAATAGTATGTGTCTCCCAGCTTTATACATCTAGAGTCCAAAATGTTACTGAATACTCTTTGTTAAATAACTCAAGGTCAGTGAGATTGGATGGACAGTTTTGTGTGTACCCTGTCATTCTTGCTGAAGATGTTGTTCTGTCAGGGTGATAGAGCTGGTTTTCTAACCAGTGAATTTTTCTATGTAGACCAAAAAGTGTATTTTTTGTTTAATTTCTTCTTTGTGGCTAATTTCAAATCGGCCTGTTGTATCTTGTTCAACCCTTCTGTAAAGACCAGATTTGTGTCGACAAGCTCCAATCTGAGCTGCGGATCTGTACTGCTCATTCATAGTTAAAGTGGGCCTCTGGGCTGCTTCTCTAATCAATGGCCTTGATTAACTCTATCCTTGCCCTACATGTCAGTTCAGATGAACAGTAACAAATTTGCAACTGTGCCACACTGTCTTGACTTTTAAATATCGGATTGACCTGAACTCCCCCCGATGTTCAAAGTTTGGGATATTGTTTGGACGTTGTCTAGCCAAGCCTTACACCTCTCTACAACTATCCCTGACCTGCGAAATCTGTACTTGATCTTCATGACACTAGACCTTGAGGCCTTCAAAGAACAGCTGTATTTATACTGAGACTAAATTACCCACAGCCAAGCTGTATTCTATTATCATAATGCACAGTAACTCAATGTCTTGAATCAGTTTTTAGGGGGTGAATCCAACTGTATTCAGCCCCTCATCTAGCATCTTCTTAAAATTCACAGAGGTTTATTGTTCCTTACATGACAAAATGTAAAAAAAAAAAAAAAAAAAAAAGCTTAAAGGCACTATAGGTGTGTTCCTTGATTGTTTATTCATCATTGAGCTCCATTGAAAGAGACATCGCAATTCTGGATGCCGAAGCAGGCAAACAATAACCTATAATGACTTAGGTTGTGTTCACATCTGGGCAAGATAAAGCAGCCTATGCAGCAGATGTTTTGCTGGAAAACAGCACTCCAGACTATAAATGTCAGTCACTCAGCTGTGTAGGCACTACTTCATGTTTGTTGCCATTCACAAATTCCCTGTCAAAATCCTCTTTATAGGATTTCAATAAGCAATCCTTCTACCCAGCAGTGTGGGAGGAGTGGAATGGAACCAGTCAAAATTGGCAGAACCACAAATCTGTCATGTCGACAGAAGATGCCGGAAGGATTGGATTTTTTTTAAACATATGCAAATATCTCTACTTAAACTTAAAAGCCTCTGAGGCAACAAACTTCAGTTTTTGAGAGCGAGAAATTCTTCCTATATGAACAGGTATTTCTAGCATGGGAAAAGATTGCAGATGCTGACCATTTTTACGACTATCTTTAGAGTCTATAACTCCTTTTATCTGATTAACGCTTTTTTCAAAAAAGGCTGAGCTGCGTTACATGTCTTTGCTGCGAGGAGATGGATATCTGCCGCTCTTGTGTGGACTATCTGGATGCACCTTCTCAGTGCCCGCCCCCGTGACCAGCTCTTCATAGGCCAGTGCATCAGCTGGAAGCAAAGGTACAGCAGCACACCTCCGCCCTGAGAGGATGGATGGCTATTTAATCCCTGTGGGGAAGTGAAAGAAGCTCTTTGATCGGTGCCACCGCGGTCCAAGTGTGGATGAACACAGTCATTGTGAGGTTTAAGTGTGAATGACTTGCCTGTGAGTGAAGAAACACTCTAAATAAAGCCTATCAGTATTTATAGGTGGCCCACAGTATATTTAAATGATGTTTGGAGAGTTAATCTCCACTGATTTAAATATCCACCAAGATGTTACCGAAGTAGGCTCATGCAGTGGTTATTCTGGCCCCTTGTTTATATTTATTTCCCTGCAGAATTCTAATTATAATAAAACCGTTTGAATAAACTCGTCACCACTGCTTTCTTTTTTTTATTATTTTTTTTTTATTTTTGCTGAAGTGCTAGAGCGCTGTACTTCACATGATCTGTCAAATCCCCCTAACAAATACCAGCAAATGCATTTAACAGTGGAGAGGGCGCTTGTATGAGCTAAAGGAAAAACGAAGTAATTACATGGAATCAAGTAGGTGGTGTGAACATTGACTTTGAACCTGTGTCGGGGTGCGTGGGTCTGCACACCAGCACTCTGAAGTGTGTGAATATCAAAGAGAATGGCACTCATCATGCTACCATCTGGACCATTAGCATAATTATGGAGAAATTCTGGGTTTTCATATAAGTCAGCAGAGCTTAGACAGCATGAAAGGAATCCTTATTGAGCTCAGAGAAAACACATCTAGAGAAGCCAAGAAAAGCAATACTTAAAAATCTACATTCCTGGCTATATTTCAAAATAACAACATGTTTATGTCCTTATGTTGCTGAAAGGAAGTTTTGTAGTGATAAAAAATTAATTCATGTCATCTCAACACAAGAGGTTTAAATATACAGTGTTTTCTGGGTGCAAGTCATTTAGCAGCAGTGAGACATCTTCTGCCTTCACTTGCCGTTATGGATCATTGTGACATCTATTTGAAGATGAAAGACCTTTGACTTTTTGTGTAACCTTTTGTTAAAATGGATAGGATACATTTGATCGTTCTTGCTAGCTATGATGTTATAGAAACCCTATTGAATATAATAGCTACTTTGTTTTGCTCTGCTTTTTATCCTAATAATTTCAAATTATGCATAATCTTCAAATATTGTTGTGACTAACTTTATGTTCTTTCTTATTTTTCCCTCTCCACAGAAGATGCACCCAGCAAAGTGTTTTGGTCTTTAGACATAGATAGGCCGGTTGGCTGAGATATTGCTGTCAATATCTTAATTTTCTACCAAGAATACACTTTGTAATGTCTTTCTGTGAATAACTCTGTATCTCCTGGATAAATGCTTTCAAGTGCCTACTTCTGCCACTAACTACAAATATGTTTTTCTATTCCCATAGTTTATACCACCATCCAGCTCATCTGTTAGCTGTGTGATTCTCCAAGAAGACATTGAAAGAACTAATGCTCCCATTAACTCTGTCTTTTTCTTTTACATAGAAGTACTATTGGACCTGCGCGACTGTGGTTTTGGTCTTTCTGTTTTGTCCTCTCAAACCTTGAGTCCTTTGCAGTCCTTTGCAAACCTTGAGTCCTCACACAAAGCTGAGTCTGCTGGAGGTCTTTTCCTGTTAAGCAGGAGTAGTTCCTTTCCAATGTCACCACATGACTTCTTAATGTGGAGAATTGTTGTAAAGTGAAAAACTCTGCAGTTGAATGCTTTAAGTATAGAAAAAGTGCTAGCATTAGTAACGGCATGTAGTAATAATACATTTCACTGCATTGTGTTATAACTTGGATTTATTTAGTATGTACATAGTTGAAAGTGAATCTTTGTATATGATTAGGTTGATTTAGTTATAATCCTGCTTAAAAAAGGAATTTCTGCCTTTGATATTTGATGGTATTTAATGATATTCATTGTAAACACAAGTTATATAAATAAACTGAATTTATTTAAATTGAATTAAGTCACGCCACTGCATTAGCTGAGTGATTCATCTGTGCTTAATGCAATTTAATAATTTCGTAATCACAAGAAAAAGCTTATTTTCCCAACATAATATTCTGGTTTCTGAAATGCCGTTAGGTATGAGTGGAACTTCAAACCATATATGGGTTTTTATATAACAAATATTTAAGAATTAACATAGATTTGGATCACAAAAGCAGAAAGACGTTATCACATAGGAGATGGGGAACTTCCAGCCATCGAACTAGGTTTAGGGTAGTGGTGACATTGGCTAAAGTGAGTCAAATATTCTGTCATTGTTTGGACAGACCACATGAATCTTGCCTACCTGCAAGAGGCTAATTGTCTCAACCCGAGCCAGTCACCATGGTTACTTTTCTTGTCCTGTTTCAATTTTATAATGTCTTATAGGCTGGGTTCCAAGAGCCCTAAGCCCAATGCTCTTTCTTAACAATTTTCTCCAGACAATAAACCAACAGTCGCCTCTCTCATCCCACTTCATCTATCATGGTGGCCCTTTCATGGAATCCATAGAGACTAGGTTTTGGAGGCTCAAAGTTCGGATTCAGAACACGGGGCCGGGCCATCCATTCAGCTCTATGTTCCCTCTGCTCTAAGGTCCAGACTCATTCATTGGGCACACACAGCTAATACCTCAAATCCTGGTCTCGAGGGCCAGTGTCCTGCAACATTTACACGTGTCTCTGTGTCAACATACTACTCCTAAGGAGTTGTTCTGGGTTTCTCACTCCCTCATCTTGGATCCCCAGTTGATCCGTGACTTTGAGGCTTTTTGTTTGTCATGCTTGTCTGGGCCACAAGGTGGCAGCCTTTGATGAGGGGGTAACATCAGGATTTGGGTGTGTGTGACAATCTTTCATATAGTTTGATCTCTGCTAGTGAGCAGCCTTGATCGTAGTGCGGCCACTAATTATATAAGGACCTGCAACACAACCATTAGCTGGATGATTATCTGTCACTGTTGTTTCTAACCTGTCAGAATTGATTTGTGCCTCTCCTAGTGTTCTTTTGAGTAACTTATCGTTTTTGTGAAGATCAAGTTAAGATTCCTCTCCAGCCGTACATACTTTTGCTCTCTCATCTCAGAACATGTTCAGCCACCTGCATGCTCTCAAGCAAGAACCTGTTTGGTATAAACCTGATCCACATTGTTTTCTGCAGCTCTAGTCCCACCTGCCCCCTCTGCTTGCTCTCCTCTGGTCAGTTCTTGAACCTCAAAGACTCCTCTCAAGTCCAACAAGCTCCTTCACCCAGATCTCTCTCACTGCTCTTTCTACCTGTAATTCTAAGGAACTGTAAGCTTGTTTCCACTCAAAAAAACAATCCACTGTCAAATGCATCTCTAAACCTGCTGCTAACCTGTCTCTCTTCCACCAGACAAATCCTCAACCTGTCCCAGAAAGGAATCCCTTCAGTCATTAACTTCTGTTTGCATATTGTAAGTAAATCCTTCTACTCCCACCTTGCTGCAGACTGTGATTTTGGATGTGGGTCAGAAAGATGCCATCGGACATGACAAGAAGATCTTTGCTACTAGTCATAAACTCCAAACTTTTTCTTTCTACAACAACCAATAAATATGTAACAACTCTGTGTAACCTGGCTACACAACAGGGAGATATGGGAATAGCAGACTGCCACACTAATACTGAACTGAAACCCCACTCCTCTAGTTTATTGTTGCTAATAGGAAAATACCCCCGTCCCGTTTGACAGATGATCTTTTATTTTTCATTCACCATCACACTGTCATTTTTGAAGGAAAGCACAAATTAGAGGAGTTCATACACTCACTTGTAACCCACAGAGACATCTGTGTGAACTGGCTGGTGCGTTTATTCCAACTCCATTCACAGAGCAGTTAATGCAAAGGGGACTTTTATGCAAAGGAGAGATAACCACTGCAAAAAGCGTTCTCTCTCCTTCTGTCTGCACTACACTCCCTCCCTCGCTCTCTTACACAGGCAGACTGGTGGATAGATAGCACTGGCACAGAGAAGGAAACCATGGAAACGAAAAGCTGATGCACTTTGAATGGTAAGACCCTGAAAAAGAAGAGATTCATTCAGTTGTGTTTGCGCCCGCACTAAAGGCTCATGTCTGCTGCATTATTTTGAATGCTACAGGTTATTTTAACATCCTTGGCTTGTGAAGGCCACAGATGGATTCATTACACCTTGTCAAGACAACTGTGGCTAAGGATGTTTTAACACATTGGCAAGACCCAACAGAAAGGCATGCACTTTCTTCACACATACAAAATGTATAACCCTGTTCCTTTTTCTTGCTGTGCTATCCCTGTATGTCTCCGAGCAAATGCAGTGCAGTGTTTGTGCCTCACTAACAGTTCTGAGTTTGGTGTATTTACATTTACCATTTGTGGAAATGCCTTTGAACACAGCGTGGTGAAGGTCTATATATCTTGAGCAGAGCTCTCAAAAAATCCCAGGGTCCTCAGTGGGAATACATTCTTCAGAGACGACAATTAGTCAAGTGAGACAGTAATTAGGACCTCTCTCCATACTGTCACTTCCACTTAGTGCTGACGAATGCCCACAAATCCCTGCTTCTAGCAACTGCAGTTATGCAGACTTACTTCGGCTGCCGCACTCTTAAAATCCAGTTGTGATTTCAAACTACTACAGGAACTCTCGTATATCATAAAAGTGAGAAATGTGATAAAATAGAATCTGTTGTCTGTAAGCCTGCTGACAGGCTGTCACAAATACATTATCGGCTGTGTAGAATTAGTGGAACATCAAATGTTTATATTATGCTTTTTTGTTTTTCTTTACTTTTAGAGAGAATTTGTCTCAACATTTACTGTGATTTTAAGAATAATAAACATATGGTGTATTATAGGAAAACTGGAAATAGGTCACCAAAGTAGAAATGGAGGAAAAAAGAAAAAAAGACATTTGTAAGAAAATAGTGATTTTTTTTTATGTTTTATTTTTTTGTAAAATATACCAGTTGAAGTTATAAAGGATTCATACCCTGCTTTAAATAATAATTCTGAATACTTTATAATGCTAAAAATGTTTACATTTGAATTCAGCTTGTTTACAGAGTAAATTTGAACCGTTTTGGGTGTTGAGGGAAACTCATACCTCATCAACATACTGGGATTTATGGGCTATTCACATACTTTTGTTATTGGTTTCAGCCAATGAGATGAAAGTTTAAAAGAAACACACACTTAGTATCACCACCACATAACACTAACTCACTCTGGAACAGGCTGTTGGGGTGAGGAGGAGGGGAGACAAAAAGACCCTGAATCAGATCCATTTGCAGGTTTTGGTTAACTGTTCATATATATTTGGCCCAGAGTTGAATTGTCCACACTGTCATGGAGCCACAAACAGAGTACAATGTGAGGATGGATTATTTAGCACCAGAAAGAGAGTGGCAGAACAGGGAGAATAATTGGACATTGTTGAAGGTGAAAAGAAAACATGCCAGAACCACCTGTATGATGTAGAGGCATTCATGTCTTCTGCAGGAATACTCTTCGATTTCTCATTGAAAAGTCTTTCAGAACTTTTATCGTTTTTTGTTCATGATTACAAAACAACTGGCACACAGATCATGGCCCTGCCCAGTCATCCACATTGTTTTTTGCAGCCTCAATCACTGCATCACACCACAGCTGCACACCAGGCTGTGGTGTGTAGCGTGCTGACTAACTGCATCGAGTAGCTGTAACACAAGAGATAATAATTAGTTGCATCGATCTGATAGCAAACATTGTCTTACATTTTCAAATTTATCATTCCCTTCTGATTTGATCAGATTCTCCAGCCTTATTGGAAAATGGGACAAAACCTGAAAACTTCTAAAAATACATTTCTGTAGGAGATAAGTCAGAGTAATGCTCATTTTTGTCTGCATACTGTTAAGTGGCAGTAATAGCATTTTATTACATGCTATCTACACCCTATTTGTAGCAAATGCATGGTGAATTCAAATTTTAATTTGAAGGAGACAAATATGAATACACCGTAGTCAATGATGCTGATTTTAAGGTGTCAATGATTCAGACAACTAATAGTTAAAAATAACATATCTGTAAAATTTACTCTTTAAATATTATCCAGTCTAGTTATGTATTTTTGCCTATAATAAGCAGAACTGACATTCCATGTTGAAAAATCAAAACCCCAAGAAACTATATATTGGCAGGTAACATAATTAACAATTACATATAGATATTAGGATCTATTCCACATTCATAAAATGTCATCTCTATGTCTTTATACAGCACTTTAAATGTTTTGCAAATGAGAACGTGATTAATTCAAGTGAATTACGACTTTACTAAGTTAAAAGTGAGTGCATGAAAAAGTAGTTTAGGTTTCGGATTGAGTTCACAATAATTAAAACTTTTAATAGACTGAAAAACTGACCCATTTTGCCAGACAGTAAAGTCAAACATCCAATGAAACGTTTTCAACTTTTCCAGCGACATAATCCGCCACAGTCAATCGTCACTACGCAGAAAATTTCCACATTAGTTTTCGTTCTATTTATAGCTCTCAGCATATGCATTGAAAAATTCAACAGAAGAATTTCTTTTTGAATGAGATGCTGGGATTCTCCTATCAGAACCCCCAACCTGACAGACCACAAATAAGCTATAATAAATTGTATTTTCCTTTTCAATATTCATTTTGTATGACTTGTTCGTGTCTCTTTTTTTGTTGGGGAAATAAATACTCCATGTGCCTTGTGGTTACAGATCTTCGAAAAAGACATCATGCGCACACACCCACACACACCCACACACGCACACACACGCACACACACGCACACACACACACACACACACACACACACACACACACACACACACACACACACACACACACACACACACACACA
>CAEGAF010086830.1:0-28429 GCA_903067075.1 Micropoecilia bifurca | reverse complement strand
TCATTTTTATTTTAAGTTGTCTAAAGCACTTTGAAATGCCTTGCTGCTGAAATGTGCTATACAAATAAAATTTGATTGATTGATTGACTTACTTTGTTACTTATTAGTGTTGCTAATCCACTTCGTTCGCCAGTCATGAATGGTGTTCGGTCTGTAATAATCCCAGAAATTTTATTCCACGGGAGTTTCATGTTATTCACGGCAGCGTAAACAGAAGAGAATAAATCTGTTCGTCTCGTTTGGTATTTCAGGCTCTTGAGGTCAAGTAGCTCTACAGTAACGTTAATTTCGTTGTCTGCTCCTCTCAAAAACATAAGTAACTGGGCAATGTGAGAGGCGGTGTGCTTTCCTCGCAAGCTGGCGAAAAAAAAGTCAAACTCCTTTCCTCTGACTCCCAATTGTTTTTTGATGTCTGATGACATTTCTTCAACCCTGGTGCCACAGTGTTATGTCCCAGACAGACTTTGGCAAACTCTTGCGGCTCCTCAGGACAGATTTTCTTCACCATAGTCATCACCCAGTTTTTGATAAATTCCCCCTCGGTGAAAGGTTTGCAATGCTTTGCGATCAGCGCTGCTACCTCGTAACTAACCTTTGTAGCTTCTCATTTGACTCTCGGGCTCTTGCAAAATGTTGCTTCAGTTTCTCGCTGCGCTACTTCCCTGGGATCTTGTCGTATATGTCAGCATGTCTCGTTTGGTAATGTTGCTTCACACTGAACTCTTTAAAAACAGCCACAGTCTCTTTACAAATGAGGCAGACAGTTGTTACGTATTTCAGTGAAGAAATAGTCTAATTGCCACCCATCCTTGAACCGTCGGCCCTCGCAGTCAACTTTCCTTTTCTTGTTGATCATCGCCATTTTAGAAAATTGAGGGGAATGAGTCACACTGGCTGCTGCCCTCTGGTGGGTAAATCAAGAGCAGCATTTAGTGTGTAAACTATGCAGGTAACAGTTCTGCTGCCCAATGTATTAATTCTACGTTCGGACCAGACGTTATTGATTTTATGACATAAAACAATTTAAAAATGTCTTTAGTTAAATTTATATAATATTATAATGTGTGTAAGCCAGACATGTCCAAAGTCTGGCCCGGGGGCCAAATGCGGCCTGTGGTCAAATTTCATTCGGCCCACAGCCTCTGTTGACTGCGAGGGCCGACGGTTCAAGGATGGGTGGCAGAGAGACTATATGGACCACCTTCTTTCAAATTCTAATCGGATGATTGATTGATAGCCGTGAATAATTGATATTAATTGATATCAAACCCCCCTCCTCCCCGTGGGAACCTCCTGACCTCCCTGACATCCTTCTGTCAAATTTTAATCGGAGTTGGCAATGAATAAATAAATATAATATATTCCAAACAAAGCGAATAAATAAACATATTCCAAACAATATCTCACTACTCAACTTGAGAAGTGAAAGGGATGAGGCTTGATTCTTTTTTGGATGGAGATGGTGGATACATTCAAAGCGCAGTAACCCTGGCCCTGCACACCAAGGCATTTGAGCTTGTGTGTCTGTCTGTCTTCAAGGAGGTTGGGGCCGGGGAAAGTCATGCTGCTGCGTGTGCTATCTGTCCTCACACATGAGAAACCCGCAGGATACATCACACATTCCTCCAAACGATACCTCTGGATGATGTTGAAAGTGCATTATTTGGTATTGAACAATAGAATAACTGATGCATGATGATCTTTAACAGGGCATGAGAAAAAACTTAGAGCATTGCAGACAAGGCTGACCTCTGACCCTGCAGCCTATGATGTCCGCCATAAAATACGTCACACGTTCCCTCAGAAGGAAAAACAATAGATCCACTGCTGCATGGTTCTCTTTGAAAGGACAGCTGTTCAAAGGAGTTGACGCCATCATCTTAGCAAGACTGCAATTCTACAGATCTTCTCCCATCTCCAGTACAACAGCTAAACCAGCATTATTCTGAAATATGTGTGATTTTCCACGCAAGCAAGTTAATTCTGTCGGGTCTACAACTTTAGGTTCTCAGGACCTCTTGATGTTTTTTGACCGTAAGTAAAGAAAAATACTAAAAATCTCTTTCTCAATTTATATATATGTATAGATATCCAACGTGTTTAATAATAATGTCTGTGTGTTTAGGTGCATACTCTGAGGATGCAGAATCAGACATTATAAGTTGTAAGTCTGTTTTTTTTCTTTTGTCATAACTTTTCTCTGTAACCCTAATTCTAAAATAATTGAATCCTATAAAAATGGAAAACTTAAATATATACCTATTGTTCTTCCAGATCTTACTAATAATCAGAAGACACAACAGGCCCAAACAGAACCAGAGTCCTGTTATTGAATCAACACTGATCTTCAACCAGTGCTTCATGCTTTCTCCAAAATAGTAAAGGTAATAGTAATAGTAAAATAGTAAAGTAAACTTATAGATTTTTTTCTTCAACACCTGCTAGTGTAATGCATTTCAGTAAAAGTTCCTTATCTGTAAATGTATTTCTTAAGAATATGTAACAGATAGTAAACAGATTTAGGTGAGGCTACTCAAATGTAACTTTTAGCTTTCTGCTGTTAAAGTGAAATACAAACTAACATCACTGCCTTAACAGAATTTGTTCTCACATTAATGTGAATTCTACTTTGCGTCAGTCTTTTTTCTGTTGTTTCAGGATGCATATATTAAAATGCTGTGGGGGCATTTTCAAGTTCTATGCTGTGACGTGAGCTCAAAATGCAACATGTACATTTACAAAACTAAAGGAGAAGCAAACATTCTTGTGTTTCTCACAAAAAAATGAAGAGACAACAAGAAGAGAATAGAAACAGATAAATGGAAAAGCAAAGTTTGAAGGTGAAAAAAATGTGGTTAAAAGGGAGGGAAAAAAGTGAATCTAGATTTAGACATGAGAGGAAAGTTTGTCCCAGACCTTCTCAGATTGCCTCCGACATTCCCGCTGCAGCATCTCGATGTGTCTGATCTTCGTCTTCAGGAAGTCCTGTTTGGTGGCTGACAGCAGCAGGCCTTTGGGGTCCAGAGGACCAATCACGTCATACCAGATGGGACTCCCCTCTCGGTCGTAGCCGCACATCCCACCGGATACGTACTTCTCGATAACCTTGAGAAGGACAAGCATGAGCGTCATCAAACGACGACACAACGGAGTGTGTTAGACGCCTGAGAAGACGAGTGGAGGAGAGGGACGGGGGGGCGAGTTACCTCTGGAGGCTTCCAGTCAGTTATGATGGTGTCCACTTTCATCTGCTTCCTGAACTCCACATGCTGTAAAAAGAGGAAAAGGAAGCAGAAGAAAAAATTAGTCTCACAAAATCCAGTAAGTAAAACGAAAAACTCCAGCACAACCAAATTCAGGTCAGAAATTCTTTCTTAACCCCAGAGAGAAATTAAATGTCATAGAACACAAGTTTCTTCAAAGACGTATTGTAGATGATGGTGGCTGTGAAGTATCTCCTACAGCAGTCAGTATCACAGCATATCTGAGAAACCCTCTGACTGAAAACTCTCTGTTGTTGTACAACAGTTTCATAAAGAAGACAGTCAGGGTTGCTGAGACTTTTCTGGATTTTATGGGTAATCCAGAAAAGTATGGATTGTCCATGTGCACCGTCATCTCCAGACACTCCACAGAACAGAACCAGCATTCTTTATCAGGTTGTTGAGTTTCTTTAGTTCTGATGCTGTTGCCTCAACTAATGTTGGCAGAAGAGATTATAATCTCTTCTGAAATGTATACATGCCCAGCTGTCAAAAGTTCACTAATGGAGACCAAAAACAAAAAACAGTTGAGAAATTCCTGTTCAATTATTAACAATGCAACATATTATATAACCTCCTTGTGCAGTCTGTATGTAAAAATCAATAAAGTAAAAAGCAATATTTGCTACATGAATGTAAAAACTGTGTAGGAAAAATGTAAAGACTTGAGATGAGTGAGATACAAAGCAGAGAGAACACAAAAATCTCACCTTCCTGATCATGTTCTCTGATTTCTGAAGATTGAAGTTACGAGCTTGGAAGAGAGAAACAGAAGAGAGAGCGTCTATGTGAAAACATAAATGTTTTATTTCAGTCAGCACAGAGCACATGCAGTTATTCTTTGGTTTGGTAATTATGTCTCCTTCACACCAGTTTGAAGGAGACACTGGTGTCAGGAAATATTCCCCGATATTCCACACTGATTACGTTTTTGAAACATAATGTTTGGTCTTATTTCTTAACAGCAAGAAACATAGAAGTTATATGAACTGCTGGGAATAAATAATTTTATTATATCTTTAGGGGAGAAAGAGAAAGCCCCCAAATTTGATAAAAAGAAATGGAATTAAAATGTACGTGTTTCTAGAAAATTGTTTGGTAAACCGGAGATTCTGGGTTTAACGTGAAACAGTGTGATGGATTTGGAATGGATAATTTCGGGGACACAAAATGAAGCTTCTGGATGGTGGAAAGAGAATAACCTCACCTTTCAGGAACAGCGACGTTCACATCAGTTGCTGTCTCCAAAATGACAACAGTGAAATTAATGCAAAGGAGATTAGGTGCTTTTATTGTAAGTATTTTTTAAAAATATTTTGCACATAGAAAATTCATATAACTTCTATGTTTCTTGCTGTTAAGAAATAAGTGCCTTTGACACAGTTTCAAACTGTCAGCTTTTTTTTAAGCGAGCAGAGATACTGGTCAAAGTCAACAGGCGGTGCGCGCACACACACACACACACACACACACCTCTCTGGTCATCGATCTCAGCCTGCTCTGACTGTGGACCATTAACCAGACAGACCACAGTTGCTAGAAGCTTCTGACAGAAACATAAAATTACAGTAGTAGAGCTACTGAAGCATAATTTTATAGACTTACGTTTTCTGTGCAGTTTTGACTTTTTTTCAGGGAGAGAACTGGAGCTGATTGAGAAAACAGTTTTTCTTCAAATTACCACATGATGAATTCTTTGCTGCCAAAATACCATTATTGAGACATTCCCCAAAAATACATAAGGTGAATGTTGTAGTCAGAAGTTTTCATTCAATCACGATGACCTGAATATCATTTTAATTCCAGAAGCTTCATTCATATTTGAATAGAAGAATTAGATGAACAAGACTGAGTTAGATTTAAATATATCAGAAACACAATCAAAATACTGCATGATGGATTAAATATAAGACAACCTCTCAGGTTGTCAGAGACCTACTAACTGAACTAAACAAGATGAGGCAGCGTCTAGTTTCTATGCTCCTCAGCTTTGGAACAAACTCCCTGAAAACCTGAGACATGCAGAAACAGTTGGGTCCTTTTAATCAAGACTGAAAACAGTTTTGTTTTTATGCAAGTTTTTGAACAAAGAAACAGACTAATGAACTGTTTGTCCAACTACAAAAAGTGCAAAACTATTTAAATACTCTACAAATGTAAAAAAAAAAGAAAACAAACAAAAAAAAAAACACACACACACAATTTTACAATTTGCGGTGATTAAAATCTCACATTTAAAAGGTTGTTAAAAACAATGTATAAAACTAATGTATAATAATAAAGTAATAAGGTCTCATTTTGTTCATTTAATCCAATTATTGTGTCACTCTCTGCA
This sequence comes from Micropoecilia bifurca, assembly GCA_903067075.1. Classification (NCBI taxonomy): domain Eukaryota; kingdom Metazoa; phylum Chordata; class Actinopteri; order Cyprinodontiformes; family Poeciliidae; genus Micropoecilia; species Micropoecilia bifurca. The sequence continues at coordinate 22,831 of CAEGAF010086830.1, read as the reverse complement.
ATCTACTTACCTTCTGACTGACAGAGAGGGGGGGGGGGATAGAGGTGTTTTATTCCCCCACTAAGGCCAAAACTGTGCACATATACAATCATATTTAATAAATTAAATTTCTTCTAATTAAAAGTACCTGTAGAAAATAACATCTAAAGCAGGCATTAAACTTACATTTCATTAAGCACACATTTGTGTATATTTTTATTAGTGCGATGTAATATTCTAATCTTAAATGTTGGTTTGTCATCGGTTGGAAGTGGGAAATCGTCATAATTAATAGAAATAAAGGCTTAAAAACACAAGTCTGTATCTAAATAATCTTAGTGAACTAAGCTAGTGAAATAAATAATTTTCAATACGACTTTACGTAAGGCACAATGCAGAAATAGATACTTATGGATTGACAATCTTGTGTGAAAATACCAGTAAAAAATACCACTGTCTGAAATACTAAAACAGTGAATATTAGTCTGAAAAGGAAAAAAAGACTAACAATCTCCTTCAGCCCGCAGGTGTAGATACTGGAGCCTCTAGCTCTGGTATTTTTTCCCCAGACCTCCAGAGAAATCGGATACGGTGTCACTTTAGCCTCTGGTTTGGTTTGGTTTGGTTTGGTTTGGTTTGGTTTGGTTGTAGGCCTCTGCCTTTGTTTGGTTTGAGTCAGAAGAAACTGTTTTCCTTTCAGAAGGCGTGAGCTGCGTTACGAAGAGGTCAAACACAAGAAGCGGCGGATATGAGAGTAAGCGTGATACAATGACAACCGTTGGCAACAAAGTGCACCTAAAATATTAAAGTCAGTCCTTGAATCTTTTATCCGGATTCCAATCATGTTGGTCTTGAAGCTTTTTGGCCACTGAGCAGTGCAGTAGTTCTGAATATTTTTGAGTGTCCCTCATGCTGACCTTTGAGTGGCCAGTGTGGCTAGAAAAGAACTAAATCTATGAAGTCTATGTACCTCATGAGCCTGTGTTAATTTTTACTGTAAATCCTTCAACTGCAGCACAATACTGGCAGCAATTTGATTCCAAAATACTGCTGGAACTATATAAATACATTTAAAACTGTATTAACAGACTGAACTGCACCTTATTTCATGATCAATCAGTTCAACTACAGAGCAACATAGGTTGATTATCCTTGATTGGCTGCAAACGGAGACCAAACTGTGTTCCTTAAATCTATAATCAGTGTCCAGAAAGCACTGAACAGGTGAACCAGGTTGTCTGAGACTCACCTCGGAGCCAGCGGAGGAGGTAGTGGTCATGCTGAGCCGGCAGGCTGGGGAGGACATCTTGAATCCTCTCCCGAAACTGAAAGCAAAGCCAAGGCGCAATTCATTGTCACAAAGAGTTAAAAAGAAGGAAAAGCAGCTCAAGTAAATGTTAGCATTTACTTAAAAGTAACTCAAACCAGCTGCCACCTTCGTTAAGCATGGAATAACTGAATAACCAAATGTTTTGCTCATCAGTTTAGTTTCACTCACTGACTTCTATAGAACCTGTACAGCAACATGAAGACGGTCTCAAATGCAACACATTATGCATCGATGCAAAGAAATTCCACTAAAGTCCATTTTTGAATAGCAAGAAAATAAAATAAAAAACAATACCTAAATGAAAGTGTCGGAGTGGCCCAGTCAAAGTGTGGACTTCAATCTGAGGTAGCTGCTGTAGTTTGACCTTAAACAGGGAGTTTGTGCTCTAAAACTCTCCAATATGTCTGAATTACAACAATTCTGCAAAGAAGACTGGATCAAAAATTCCCTCAGCGACGTAAATCGACTCATTATTACTTCAAACAAACACTTGATGTTTGTGATACCAGCGGTGGAGCAGCAGGTTATTTAGCTATAGGGGCTGATGAGTTTTCAAGCAGGACGGTTTAGAAAGCATTTCCCCTCAAATGAAACCGTCATTTCAAAGCTGATTTTTGTATTTCCTCAAAAATCAGGTAATAAATGAAGATGTTTCAGATCATCAGGTTATCCTTCTCTTTTGATCCAAAACCAGGACCTTTAAAGAGTCCTCCTGTCCAAAATAAGTCTCTGTAGCTACATGGTTACAATTTGCACAATAAAAGTTGCTATTTCTGCTCATTTTTAAAAAGAGTCATTATTTGTCATACTAAATCTATTTTTGCTTCACTAAAATTAAGTGGATAAACCTAAATACACACGTTTTCAAATCCAAGCTAATCTGTTTTTAGTTTTTGAGTTCAAGTAAAAGCAAATGGCCATTATTGACCATTACAAAAACCTGAAGATGTCATTTAAAAGAAGCTGTTAATGTAGTACATATATTCACAGATTAAAACCAATAGGCTTTGGAGAACAAACAGCTCTGACCCATAAGGAGGAACTTCACGCAACCTGTGATAAAAAATTGTTCAGATTGTGAATTTGTAAGTCTTAACATGGAGCATTAGCACTTAACAGTCAAAGTTTTCACTGGGAGAGCATTTGAATTTGGACCAGTGCAGACCAAAAGATATCAGCCTCATGAAAACCAAAGTCATTTACAAAACACCTCCCAGAATTTCCAGCAGATATTCCACATTGCGAAATCATCTCTGACCTCGGTGAGGGTCTGGGTCTGCTTGGGGCTCAGGTCTCCGACTCGTCCACTCATGTCTCGGCTGAAGCGTCACTCAAATGCTGCTGCTGCTGCTGCTGTCTGCGAATGAAAGCTGCGAAAGACAGGTAGACGGGTGAAAATGCCACGCCTCCACTCACTTTCTCTCACATGTGTTCACAAAGGAAGGTGGACTTTCACCCTGCTCCCCATGGTTACCTGCTGAAACCTTCAGAACCGAAAAACAAAAAAATAAAATAAACTGGAGTTATTTGATTCTTTTATAAAATATTAGGCTAATTTTCATTAAATAATCCCTTGTAAGTAGTGATTTTCTTCTGGTGTCATGCCTAACCAGAAGAGCATATACTAGTAATGCATGACACCATCAATCCAAGTCAACAGATTACATAAATACGGTTGGGTAACAAGTGTTTGCAATCTGCTGTTACTTACATAATCAATTAAAAAAAGAAAAGAAAATGTTTCTCATAAAATATGGTTCTTATCCAGTTAATCTTTAGGAATGTTTAGTTTATTTACATAGCAAATGCCATTTCAGGGCACTTTGATTCAATCACACATACCATCCAGTTGATCCTAGTTATCAAACAGTGCAATATGTTCAATTAATTATTCAAAGCAGTTTAGAAAGGAAACCCAGTAGATTGCATCGGGTCATCAGTTTGCAGCGATCACTGCAGAACCTGCGAGAGAATTTCTAACCTCATCTTATCTCACTGCAACTACAAATCTAAATGCATTTTATTTGAATTTCTGAAACAGACCTGGAGCAGTGCAGAATTATGATAGAAATTCTCTTTTTTTAAAAAAACATTGTTTTACAGGAGAAAAAATGTGGAAAGTGTGGCATTTGTATTCATGCGCCAGGAGTAAATGCAGTCATGCAGCCGTCTTTCACTGAAATAACAGAGAGTTTGTCCAGCAGGTTGACACTTCTCCCTAATAAGAGCTGATTTTACAGAAAGCATCTGGAGGTCACAGATTCTTAGTCGGATTCAGGTCTGGTCTTTGACTAGGCCATTCTACCAAACTAAGCTTTGACCTAAACCGTTCTTCTGCAGCTCTGACTGTTCTGTCTTTTGTCTGGTTTCTATTGCAATTATGTTATATTTAAAATAAGACACAACAAGTAACTGTTAAGCAATATCTTGTTTGAGTCAGTAATTCCTTAATATTGAAGAAAAATTCTAGTTAATTATTTCACTAACAGGGGAAAAGTCTTGTTAAAAATAAATGTATCTGCTAAAGGAACCAGACATTTTTTATTAGTATTAAGGCATTATTGACTTAAAACGAGCTCCTATATCTAGTTGAAAACTCAAGTTAGTTTTTGTCTTATTTTAAGTATACCAAGACCTTTCTACTAGAAATTAGACAAAAGGAAAAACACCAGGTAAACTTTGGTATTTTAATAGAGCTCCAGCCTTGCTCTGAATTTACCTCCATCCAACTTGACCAGTTTTTCTTTCTTCTGAAGGACAGCATGATGCTGCCACCGCCACATCAGAGTAATGTCATTTTCCCACTACAGAACATGTTTGACATGAAGGCCAAAAAGTTCAGTTTGGTTCTGATCTGTTCAGTGCTGGGTCGACTTTACGGCCACAGTAGAGCCTTTATAAAATATTTTAAAAACTAACATTTTTTTTAATAAAAGTTACATGCTGCAGCTTTAAAGTCTGGCATTAAACTGCAAACAGGATTTTTTCTGACTTTTCTTTTCGCTCCTTGTCCATGAAAGTCAGATTTATTAGGTCTACAACTCATTTTCTGCAGATCAGTGAATTCTGAACAGAGATGGTTATGTGGCTGTGTCAAAGTAAAGGTCTGAATTTGAACTGAATTGTTTGAAAACCAGTCCTTTTTTCCCCCCTTTCCACTTCATAATTTTGCACTCATTCTGTAGGGAACAGCTACAGGACATGATTACTTCTAATTAAAAAAGGACAAATAACACAGTATCTGTGAAAATGAATGAATGCAGAAATAACCAAGAGATTTGAAAATCCCCAAAACAAAATGAGTTTGTATTTATCCCCACCAGTCGGGTTTACTTTAAAGAAGAAAAAAAAGCACGTCACAGACTTTTTTTCACAAAATTTTATTATTTAAATACACAAGCTATTTAGACCCACCAAAATAAAGCTGGTGTCATGAATAAATAAGATGATTTACAAGAAATCACAATCAGAGAGCTTAGAAGGTCCTTCTCATCCTGACATAGCACAACTGTTCCAATCATCAGAGGAAGAAATCATTCATCATGACAGTATTTCCCATCTCCCCTCAGGACAGGAGGTGGAAACGGACATCTCTGACCGTTCACCGCTGAAACGGACGTGTACTTTGGAAAGGATCGATACAAATCAAACTCCAAAGTTTGAGGTCAGATAATTCACGTCATGCATCACCCAAGATTAAAAAAAAAAAAAAAAATGACTTTGTCTGCGCTAATGGATGAAATTGTACGGAATCTTGATGTATGACAAATAAATCCAAAAAAATAACTTGACTTTTAAGTAAATGAAAGCATAGATTTTGATTACTTAAGAGCAGAAACACGAGCCTAAATTCTGATGAAATGATGTTCATTACATTTTCTGCTCCTGTCAGCACTTATTCAGTCTGCAAGTGGACATTTTGTTGGACCAGATCCGGATGCATCAACACTAGAGTTTTTTTTCTGAATTCTTTATTTTGCATTTCTGCAGCTAAGAGATCTAAAATCTTAGATGTTAAAGTTAAAATAAGTGAAGTTTAGTGTCCATCCAGTAGTTCCTGTCACACGTCCACCTGTCATTAGCTGAAAATCGAAGGTTGTGGGGGTGAAAAATTCAACACTGAATCATTTGAAGAAAACCTAACTAGAAAAAAAAACATGCAACGCTTTACAGGTCAGTTAAACGCAGATTTTTATCAATTAAAAATATATATTCTTCATCTCCCCCTCTCTCTTTTACTAATCACCTACTGACACAAAACAGCAAATAGCCCAAGTCATGCACACACTAACACTCCTGGCTCTGTTTGCTGATGGTTAAACTACAACCTGCAGAGGGAGGGTCAAGGCTGCAGATTTAAACATTCACGTTGAACTAGATTAGCAATTTTCTTTACCTCACATTAGCTCCAAACATCTTAAATTTGCTGGATTTTTTTTATCAGTTATACCAAAAATATCTCTGCAATATTAAAAAATGTATTTTTTTTCTCCTTCTATACATATATAATCTCTGCACATTTTTTAATACATATGATGTGAAGAAGTCAAACACTGATTTTTATCCTAAACTAGAAAAATAGAAGCTAGAATACTGATGAGCGCACAAAGCTACTCTCTGATATTAGGGTATACTGGATGCTCTCCTCTAATTGGTCAGCTTCAATTGATCTGATTAGGCTCCACCCACTATTCCATCTCAGCAGATATTGAAGAAAAAAAAATCTTTAAATTAGATGCATAGTTAATGAGTTATGGCGGATCAGCTAAGGGTGCATAGATGATTAGTTTCCATATTGTCACCTGCTTAAAATAATGGCTGGAGTGTTTTTTTGGCAAAAATGAATCCAATTTTTTCTCCTTCTTTCTAAATCATCTTTTGGCAAAGGAAAACAAAAACCACTACAGCCATCATCATTATTTTAGGATGGTGATGACTGAATTCGAACAGAGAAATTGATGTTGGTCTGAAACGCATGATTTTTTCCAAACAGTGAACGCGCCTTACCGAAGCCTAAGCGCCACAGAGTAGCAGCAACACTCTTCAGTGTGGAAGTTGTTCCTGTGGTGCAGTGTCAAGCAGTACAGAGACGTCCAAAACGTTTAGAAATGACATAAAGAAACGTCTGTGGATGGTTCAGGTTGTGACAAAGAGAACGCTTTGTTTTAGAAAGGTAACAGGAAGGCTGAGATTTATGGTGTTATCATATTCAGTCGCCGTCTGTTATGAGGAATACCGGGTCTGGAAATGTTGCTAATATTTTATATTTCTCCTAAAATAAAATTTATAATCTCTAAAGTAGACACACAGAGCTGGTAATGAAGCCATTTTATTGATTAACTGAATTTTTTGTTGTGGAATGTTTTTTCCATCAATGCCCCATATATAAATAAAAAAAAATCAATTAACATTGGACATCAAATTTGGTATAAAGAAATCATTTCATTTCCAGGACCAGCTGATTATTTCTGCTTGCCAGGCTACTTGCTGATCTAACATAGTGCAAATCGCTTAAAACGTATGCGTTGTCCTTTTCCTCAAATAGTTTTACTCTCACAGGGGTGACACATCATCTTGGCTGGTAACATAAATTAATGACCATTCTGTAAATCTTCCTTAATGTCCTGAATGAGAAAGTGGAATCATCTGAAGTCGACGAAAGCTTTCCAAATCCCAAGGATCTGAAACTGGCTTCAAGATTCTGATCAGTGCAGGTCTACATGTGACTGGTTGCTATGGGGATAACAGGAGGGGCGTTAAACAGATACATTGAAGATCTTTGGAATCAACTGATAAAACATTCACAAAGAGTGAAAATGTTGAGAAGACGGTTCCAACAAACTCAGCTGTGCCTCCTTCAAATCTCAGCTACTTATTGATTAATCAAATGTTCTGCTTTTGAAGATTTCATTTTTCATATGAAAATAATATGAATAAAAATAGCAATAAAATGGAGAGCTGACATTAACAACTACAATCAGCTTTATTCAAATATTCAAGCCAGTGGAAGCGTTTATACAAGGAATGTTGCTGAGACTCGACACTCCTATTTTTGAAGAATAAAAATATTAAAAGATGAATATATAAGTTTAATCTGATGTCTCAGGCTACTTGAATCCCATTATTCTCCCATAATATCCAGTCAGGTTGGACTTTTGGTTTGTAGAAAACCAAAAGTTTTAGGGAACATGGAGTGGCTTGGTTTTTCGTTTTGCATTCCCTTGAAGTAAATTTGTGAAAACACACTGGTCGATTCTGTATGCAGTAACAGTGAAAGATGTTAACTTAAAACTAAAACTACCTTCGAAGAGCCTCAGTGAAAGCAGCTCATTCTTCACTCTTTGGTGCAGAAAATGTTATGCTTGTGTTTGATGGTGTAATATGTCTAAGTGGAGAGATGACTGCAAACAGAAACAAACGACCAAAAAAAAAAACTGTCAAATGTCAAATATAGCCCTGTGAGAATAACTCAAAAATACACAAAATAGTTTGGATGGATTTGATCAGTTTGTAGTGCACATTCACAAGAAAAAGGTATAAAACCTGGAAACATATGAACATGCCTGGAAAAATCTTACAAAAATGGTTTTGTACCAGAAAACTTTTCAGGATTTGAAATAGCGCATGAGCTGACTAAAATACGTTATAGTGAGGGAACGCAAAAGAAAAAACATTCCTCATGTCTCCTAGGCGGCGCTGTAATTTCCCTACTCAACATTCCGTGTTTTTACTAAAAAAAAAATACTTGGTTTGTGTTTCCAAACAAATGAATAAACTCCATAGCCTAAAAGGAAAAGGTCTCCATAAATAGAACTGAACCTGAGCTGGTAAAATGCGACTTGCGTTAAATTGTAGCATTTCCTCCTGGTTTTGTTTCTCTGAGTATGTTGCTGTGAAACACGCTTCTTTTTTGCCTCAATTTTGGTGAGATTTTAATTCAAACTATGCTAATGTATTATTTTCTGTTGCACTGAGGGGAATAAACAGTTATCATAAGCAAGCGTGTGAATGGAAAATCTGAAAAATAAATACTTTAAATGAGAAAAACAACCTACAAGACAAAAAAGTCCCAACGTGGACAGAAAGAACTTGTGTTTCTGTGTTTTAGCAGATTCTTCTTCTTTCCAGAATGCCTTCAACAAGAACATCAGCACCTGGTGGCTTCTCTGCTGTCAGTTCATTCAGTTAGCCCGTTTTAAATGATGAATACATCCAGATGATTTTTTTTTTTTTTTTTTTTTTTTTTTTTAGAAGTAGTGACATTCAAAGAGGAGCTCCAAGAGAGCCAGGAAGGCAGAGCTGATCAGAGCGGTTTGCTGCCATGTTTGTTTCATTGTGTTTAGTGTTTGACGTAGCAGCTTTGGTGACGACAGAAACCCATTTTTTTATAAAGTCTGCGTCCTACTAGAATACATCCATCCTCTTGAGGGGTCTACATTTTGTTTGTTTATTTTCTTTTTTAATACTTTGAGTGGGTGGTGTTTCGTTTTTGTTCACTGGAAAGTGTGTGTGATGTAGAAGACAAACTCCATGTCCATGGCAGTCTGCGGTACGCTGGCACTCCCTCCATGAATGACGGGAATCAGAGCGCTGTCCATCTCGTTCATGTAGCGCTGGGGGAGGAGCCGGCCTCCGGACCCCGCCTGGTACTCCACCTGGGTGGGCAAATGCACACAGTCACGCAAAAACATTACCATCAATCTGTAAAGTGTGGCATGCATTTGAGGACATAAACATGAAACAGCTAATGCAATAGCTTGTAGTGCAACTACAGACTAGGGCTTTAGGGAGGCATAGTTTTTATCTGTAAAGAAATGTAAAAGACCGTATTTTATTTTCCACATCACAATTATGTCAATTTTGTGCTACGACAGGGATTTTAAAGTGCCTTTCCAAAGGGGGCGCCAGAGTTCTGCGACATGAGGAGAAAAAATCTCAAACCAGAAAAAAAAACTGCAAACGTTTAACTTCACAAAGTTACAAAATAGATGGAGTTTTTTATTTATTGTTTTATGTGTATTGATTGTTTTGTTTTTTTATCAATTACATACAATACGCAGAACAAAAAATAGACCGTCGACAAAAGGAATTACTTACATTCTGATTAACATGAACAGTTACAGGTTGAAACAGATTAACTTTCCATTTTTTGAGCAGCATTTAAAATAACAAGGAACGAGATCCTTGATTCAGTTATTGTTCTCTAGAAATCCAGTCCATTTGCTCCATCTCTTTTTGTAGAGGTCCGGTTGCAGTCTCAGCATGAACGTTAACTTTTCCCTTTTGTGGGTCTCTCCCACCAGTTCCAGCCAGACCTTTAGCATTGGTGGGACAGGCTGAAGCCATATCCGAGTAATCAGTTTTTGGCTGTAGCACTGAAGATTTTTAATAGATATTTGTCATTCACATTCAGGCCCTCAGGAACGCTCCGAGTAGCAGTAATATGATGGGTTCAAGACCCAAAATTGACTCAATCTTCCCCAAAACATCTTTCCAACAAGTCTTTATCTTAATGCAGGGCCAGAAAATATGGGAGTGAATATTGCCTCTGTGTCCCTGTGTCCCCTCCAGCATTTAGATCAGCGGTTCTTAAGCTTTTTTGAGGTACCAAACCCCCCAGTTGCATATGCGCATTCACCGAACCCTTCTTATTATGCAAGTAGTTTTGTTGCCTTTGGCCCAGCTTCATAAAATGATTGTTTTAGGAATTTTTTTTTCTTCCTCTTTTTTATGTATATCAAAAATGTTCTTATCTCTTGGAGTTGTGCTTTGGTATAATTGAGTTGATTTCTGATTTGCAAGTTCACCAAATCTTTTAATTTAGTCTCCAGCTCGTTTAGTTCTCTCTCTCTTAATAGCAGTACTTAGTGACATAAATTTTTCTCTTACCGCCTTCAATGTGTCCCATAAAATATTAGGATCGACTTCCCCGTTGTCATTCAGTTCTAGAAAGTTTTTTATTTCTGTTTTTATGTCTTATGACATGTTTATTATTTAACAAGCCTGTATTTAGCCTCCATATGTTTTTTTTGGTCTCGTATCCAGGTTAAGTGTCAAGTATACTGGCGAGTGGTCTGACAAGTTTCGGATACCGATTTTGCAGCTTTTTAGTCTATGTCGATCATTCTCAAAAACCAAGAAAAGGTCTATTCTTGAAAATACTGCATGTCGAGGAGAGAAATAGGTAAAATCTTTTTCTGTTGGGTGCATCGCCTGCCAAGCGTCCAGCAAGCCAATATCTTTTTAAATAGAAATATAAGAGTTTCTGTGAAGTTAGTAAGTTCTTCCTAATTGATAAAGCACTATGACATATAATACATTTAACAAGTGAAATTGAACTAGTTTTTTCATCATTGTTAAGAAATTATTTACTTAAAACAAGCTCCTATATCTGCCTGAAAAGTTACTTGTAAGTTAGATTTGTCTTATTTGAAGTTAACTAAGATATTTTCCTGGAAAATAGACCAAAAATGATTCTTGCTGCAAGGTAACATTGCTACCAACTACTTGTAGCCATTAAAATAATTCCAATGTAAATAAATGTTTTTGATCTTTAGACATTTTAGCTAAGCCCTCCAAACGCTGCGGTTCAGTTTTTACCATGTCAGCCTGAGTGGAGATGCGAAGCCAGAGGGAGTTGATGCCGCCTGCGGTCAGAACTGAAAGGTGAGGAGCCAGAGCGCTGCAAGTCGCCATGGCGATCTCCTTCTGAAACATGCTGCAGGATGACAGCACGGACACCAGGCTGCAGTCTGGAGCCTTCAGCTGGTAGAAGACCTGTAGAGATCTGCTTATGTCACACATCTTCAGAGGTTCAGCAGAAGAAGAAACTGTCTGCTCAGTAAAACGGCAAAAAAAAAAAAGAAGAAAGAAAAAAACTCACCTCAGTGCATCTAATGGAGCGGCTGTCAGACTCAAACTCTGCATCCTGCTGCATTCTGACGCTGGGGGCGCCATCCAGAGGCCTCCCATCAACCCCACTGGTTTTACTGGTCAACACAAAATGACACTAAATAAATAAAAGCCACTGGCTAAATTTATGTCACAGTAATTAAATCAGACACACAATTAAAAATTAAGTTAATTAATTCAAATTTGTGATTTAAATTTAATCTAAATCACAAATCTAGATCTATTAATCTCGTTCATTCAGTGCTGAATGAGATTAAACTGGCTACAGTTTCGCAAAAACTGTTTAAAATACAGTTTTGGCTAAACTGTATTTTATACAGGAACAAACCATCAGGTTTATGGATGGAATTAATGAATATTTTGACAATTAATCGGATAAAAAAAATTTGCCTCGGCCTGCAGATTTTTCATTTAACCGCTTAAACCTTTTTCAAATTCAAAAATACTTAATTGATCTAAAACGTAAATCAAATAAAGCAAAATTTTTAAATGCAGTATTAAAATGCATTAAAAGATGCAAATAGGATGTGCTGCGGTGGCGCAGGGGTTAAGCACAACCCACATATGAAGGCCTTAGTCCTCGATGTGGCCGTCGCAGGTTCGATTCCCGACCTGGCAACCTTTGCTGCATGTCTTTCCCTTCTCTCATTTCCCATCGTACTTTCAATGAACTATCAAATAAAGACCACTAGAGCCAATAAAACCTTTTTTAAAAAAGATGCAAATAAGACAAACATTTTATTGGGTAAAAATCAGTGATGTAGAGTTTCTTTAGTGAATTTGATCAGGAGAAGCTAAAACTGTCACTCCAGGAGTTTTGGGTGAAACATATTCCCAGACAAAGGTGTTTCTATATTATATGTAAAATATACATTTTATAGACTTTTGGTTTAATTACTGTTGCTCATTCATTATAATGACATAATAATGAAAGTTCACCCTCTTAAATACCAACAACCTTTTTTTGTAAAGAGCACTTTGTACAGGAACTGGAAGGAAGATATTTTAAATATCTAAAATAAAACACAACAACCAAAAACAATTAAAAAACAAACACACACACCAAAACCATAATTACAATGAATTAAGAAGACTCTGTGGACAAATTCACCCTTCAAAAACTTGGAATCATCAGATTGGAAATGATGGAGCTCATTTAAATTATTAATGTTAATAACTGATTACTTAGCTACCCAGAGTTGACGTTAGAGGTCCAGTCGACCCAGCGGACCGTGACGTTCTCTCGGACCTCTCCGCTGTCGTTCTTCCCACAAGGAATGTGAAAGTCTGTCTGTTCCCTCAGGGCTGAGCGCAAAGACTCCATGGTCTCCGGTGGGATCTGAACCATCAACCCATCTGAAAAACAAATTTATGTCTTACCTGTTATTAACGTGCTGGCATATATACTAGGACTAAAGTCTGACTGTGAGTAACTTTGACCTTCGACGATGCTGGACTTGGCGATAAAACCTGACGAGGCTTTCAACGCTCCATTAAACACCACAAAGCTGGCTCCAGTCACTGTTGAAGGAAACGATGGAGTCACCTCAGCAGACAAATGTAAGAGATTTACAAACTGCTGCAGCACTGACAGTTTTCCAACAAAGAGTAATGAGTTTGCATTACCTGTGCGAGTCTTCCCCGGCTTGCTGTTGGCTTGAGTCTGATAGTTTCCCTCTTCGTTCTGGAAACACACCAGGTGAGAGTCGGCCTCCTGGCTGAAGCTCGCTCCGATGCTGATGACATGCTCATTGGAGGAATTCACCACCTTCTGCATCTGTAGAGCGCAGAAAACCATTTCTGTCTGTGGTAAACTGCGGCACGCTTTCAGATATCGTTTTGTTTAAGAGCGTATTCACACATCAGGAACATCTTCAAACAAGCTAAAACCTTTGAGGAACCTGTTCCACCCCTCGCCTGTGGTGGCGCTGCACAAAGAATCACTTAAGGAAATAACATGAAAACCACCTGCAACTTCTTTCTTCATGAAATGTAAACAAAAATGGATTGGGGCCTGATCTTAGTGCTGCCAGGATTTTTCTTCTTTCTTTGGTAAAAGACCGTGACTCATTTCTCCCTCGGCGATAAAAATGCTCATTTGTTTCGGTTGTGTTTATCCAGAATCTCCCTGCGCTGAAATCCGCTCCCTGATTTTGAAGCAGTCTCCAGTTCACATATGCATTCGTATTGCACCAGAGTTCACTTCTAAAAAGACCTTGGTTGATTCACACACCAGCCCTGATTATTTTGCTTTGAACTCTAGTTTGTTTGCCTGGAAGGTCTGGTTTGTTTGGGAAAGTGTGAATGCGCAATTGACCAAAAAAAGCAAACTCTGATTCACCTTTAGCTTTCTCTTTAAAGTAAAATAAAGATCTTATCACATTCATACTCGTATAATGAGGTCATTATGGTGTCAGTTGCATGAATCACCAATCTGCTAAATGTACTGTCCACAATGTGTACTCAAAGGTTTTGAGTATGCTGGACTAAAACCTTAAAATATTACTGAAAAATTCTTTCAGATGTAATCACTTAGAAAAGACAGGTAAGGAGGGAGCCTCGACTTTTACAGAACTGAAATTCAAAAGATATCAGACAACGTTGATACCATGCCGTAATCAGAAATGTAAATCTTACCTCACTAAAGCTGGCCTTGGGGATCTCAATGTAGCTGTGTCCCATCTCCATGTGGATCCTCAGGCCTTCCACCACTGGCAGGCTGTACTGGTAGTTCCTCAGGTCCTGGACGAAGACCATTAACACATTATGACAATCTGTTTTATATACCTGTCATCATTTTTAGACATATTTTCTAAGTTCTAGCTTGAAAATCATAACCGAATAACAGGTTATGTGCATCTGTGTAATGAGGAAGGTGTGGGCTAAGAATGTTTCTAGTCTAGGTATGACTAATTAATATGCAGCTTCTTTCCTATAGAAAAGTCAGCCAAAAAATGACACTTAACAGAATCTGAAAAGTCAAAATTGACTAAAAGCCTCTCAGAGGGATGCAGATTCAGATCTTTACATTTGAGTTTCAGAACATCCACAGCTACAAAGTGGAAATAGGTGCTTTTTGACTACAGGAAAATTAACTTTTGCTTTTTTTTTTTTAAACCTTATAGTTTCTGCTGTGGGAACGGCTCCAGAGCAGAACTCTACACCAGAAAACAGCCTCATTATTGGCAGAGATGAGAGGGTGCAAAATATTTCAAACTGATTGAAAATTCACAGAGTTTTGTATCAGTCATGGCCGAACGTAAACTCACAACACAGCAAAGGTTTAAAGCACATGATAAATAACCAAAGATTAAAAAAAAAGTTCTGAAAAATAAAGTTTTAATAAAGATTTGTCTTTCTGAGGAAAAAAAAGAAAAAACAACTTCTGGTTCACAGTTAAAACACTTGAAATTATGCAGTGTGATCTGGGTAAGAAACTAATTATTATGTTAAAATATTAAAGGTTCTTAACTTCTTCAGTTGGATTACAAACATGACCTGATTGATTTAATATTGACAGCTGTCCATGGTGGGAACCACCTGCTGGTGTGGTACTTACAGCCAGTAGATTCATAATGGTGTGTCCCGTCTCTCGATACACTGAGTCCCGAAAACGAACACTTACGAGCATCGTTGGATACACTGGAAAACACACACATCAACTTAGGGTTAATTATTATTAATTATTGCATTTATTGAACAATAATAAGACAATTTCCTAAATGTAACATTTGGAAAAAGATGTGAAATAGTACATCAGTCAACTGAGTGTGTGTGTAGACAGTAGAGATATTAACCAATCTAATATAAATAACTGGATTGGTCCAGATATTAAAAAAAAGTCCAGATTGTGCAACGGCAACAATGTGTCCAATCTAAAAGGGAAGATCTATTCAGCTAAATTCTATGGTTTGTGCTCTGAGAAACGTCACGTTTTATTTATTTGATATTATATTTAGAATTCATAAGTGCACTTTCTGAATCATCTGAAAGACAGTTTGTTGCAGAAGGTAAGTATCTTAATGATTTTACATTGGTTGTTGTAGTTCTAACTGCAGTGACTGAAAAAACAATGTGTTACTTTTACATGTTTGACTAAGCTTGTGAAGTTATTGGTGTAGTTAGGTGTGCTGTACTGGTGCAAAGTTACCAAATAAAAATGTGTACATTTATGTAAAATAAGAAATATTGTAAGTCAATTCAGCACTGCTTTTATGTATTGGCTAATATTAAACCTCAGTTATCTATATGGAAAAAAGGGAATCGGTGCTTCCGTAGTGAACAGTGGACATGATTCCAGCTGTGTACAAAAAACCCCAAAAACAAACAAAAAAAAAAGCAAATGCAAATCACACACTGTCGTATTCGGCTCCGAGCCGTAGGAGAAGCCTGAGCGGGAACACTTTGGCCCAGGGAACCTCCAGCTTCTGGACGAGCAGGCCGAACAGGAACGGCTGTGGAGGAAGCGTGAGGCCGTCCAGAGACTGACAGCTGGGGGAGAAGAACAGCATTCCTGCATGATCTTTGCTGTCCAGGAAGCTGCTTGTGAACGTAATGTTATCCAGCTCCTCCACAAACTTCCCTGCAACAGAGAACGAGGTTTGTAGCTTTTTGGAGATGCTTTCTGAATGTTCTAGTAAGGCCCTGTGTGAACCAGTTACCTTTCTGGGCATCCTGGTAAATGCTGAGATAAAGTGAGAAGAGGTCTCTTGGAAGCGTTTTTTCTCCTGACAAACACTCCAACAGAAACACCAACTCTTTCTGTCCCAGAGCCTGCAGGCCGTTGGAGCCAACGCACCAGCACTGCCTGCCGCCGTCTGTTTGGGAACAGCAAGGAGTGAGAAGGCAGGAGGAAGGTGGTCCGTTTTATAATGAGCAACATCCATACTGAAAGCTAACGATTCTACTCACAGGTAACCAATTTGACGTTTACAAGGAGGTTGGCATTCAGAACGAAGGTCAGCGGACGCGGACCTCCTTCCTCCAATAGGTGTCGGATCTGACAGGGAGCTGGACTCTCCTCCACCAAAACATCTAAGCATCAAACACAGAACGGTGTGAGCTGACGGCTCCAGAAGGTCCAGACAGAGGGTGCGGTCACGCCTGCCCTGTTTTGTCCGATTTAATCAAACTAGTTGATTTGCCTAGAAAATGCTCAATCCAACTGTGATGCAGCATGCAGTAGAGATCTGCTCCACCTGGTCGTTAGACCTGCTAAAGGCTAATCAAACTTATCTCAGGGTCTGCTCATCTCATTGCACCAGGGTTTATGCCTCCATGTTATAGAGTTAATACAGCAAACTTTCACAATAAGAGTCTTATTTCAAATTACTTGTCACATATCCGTCATGCAGACTCACACACCTTCTTCGTCATCTTCTCCGGTGGTGATGAGCAGAGGAGGCAGCTCATCCTGACTGTCTGGTAGCAGACTGGGAACCCTCATCACTGAAGAACCAATTCCAGAAAGCAACCCGTAATCCCAGGGTCCAGACACCGGAGCGCGCTCCACCGGCACGACTACAGGGACTTCAGGGACAGATGGGGCCCCACCTCCAGGGTCCAACCCAGCTGAGCCAGACTGAAATAAGAGATGATCATCCCAGGTTACAACAATATACTTTCTTTTTAAAATAACATTTTAACAAGCCAAAGTTCAAAACATGCAGAGGAAAGCAACTTGACTCCTCAGAATATTCTAATTGCCTGAAGCAGCTTGGATTCATAAAAAAAATAAATAAATAAATCATGACTTCAGCAGACAAAAATTTGCAATATTATATTTTTCCCATATCTCCTGCTCTTAGTTAACACTGCTTTGAGTGAGAGGAATTGTTGTGAAGCTTTGTGGATGTCTGTCTTACGGTTTCCGGGTCTGGACTGAACTCCTGTGAGCTCCTGCAACTCGTCACCGACAGCCTGGCTGTGTCGGCCACCTCCCCGTTGGGCAAGATACCATCAGCGAACCAAACACGCTTTTGCTCACGTGGACAAGCTGATATGACAGAGAAACAGGAATTTCTTCAATGTGAACATTTCAGAGAAAGAAGGCAAAAATCAAACTACGGGCTGTAAACAGAATCAAAGACGACTCATTAAACACGCGTCATCATGCGTACTGTCATTGTTGGGGTGTTTGAGAACAGAGACGGGAACCATGACGGTGGGCGGGGGGGAGTTCAGCGTTCCGGCCGCTCGAGCCTGCTGCAGAGGGGGAATGGTGCTGCAGTACTCAGACGGGACGTTGGGGTTTGGGCTCGGGCCCGTGGGACTCATCATCCGCTCCAGAGCCTGGGCTGAAACACAAATAGGTTGGTAGAAAAGCATTTTGTTAGTGGTGCACCGATAGTTTTCAGGTTGATTACCGATTACCGACCTTAAAAAGCCTGACCTGCCGATTCCGATTTTGGCAGATACTGGTTTTATTTTTTAACTGAAATGTTGCAAAATATAACAAGAAAAATGCTGAACTGATGACCTGGTGGGCGGGGCTAACAGTCAAACCTCTCTTCATTGAAGAGTTCACAGAAGAGTGACTGATTTTTAGACTTTTGCTGAGGTACAAAAGATCAGTGGACGAGATTGGTTTCACATGCAAGTATGTCAGGCACATGTAAGGCTCATCACCGATCTCACAAAATGAAAGAAACCGGGTCCGATTTATGAGTGCGCCTCTAATAAAGACCTATGCCAAGTTGGGTTTAGAGCAGGTGTTGATAGCATCCTATAGAGGAATAAAAATTATTTTTGTAAGGTGATGACCCACTTCAGGCAAACACGAGCACTTCCTGCATTTTCCAAAGAGTAAAACATAATTCATAATATGTTCATTCTGAGTGGCAAACGAACAATCAAGAGAAAATGTCTGTTTACTGGAAGTGAAATAAAATCTTGATGTATTACAGCGGTAGGTAAAGTGAAAGTTAAGGTAAAACCTCAGAGCAGTAATGAATATCTAGGCTGCAGCACTGACCCATTAACCTTAAACACCATGTAGAACAGGAGCGGTTTCTAGGAAAAACTGACCACTGAAAGCTTCAACTTCACCTTGTGTGGAAACACTGAATGTGTAACATAAATATTTAAACCTTTCACTCCAGACAATTCTGCGAATTTATCAAACTCACTTCAGATTTAGTCTGTCACTATGGCTACAAAAGGAAAACATTTGTGATACAATTGCTGGACATTGATTTGACCACAGGCATTACAGCAAACCCCTCTTTTCCTGACGTATCTTTTTCCACGTTGTCATAGCTTTTCAGGTTAAAAACCATCAGATCAATTAGCGAACAAGCAGGACAGAGAACAGTCTGCATGATGGATATGTGGTGAATTTAAAGCTTTATTTTTGTTTGGAAGATCCCCAAACATTAAGTTGTCACTTTGGTCTGATTGTGGAGCGCACCACATTCTTACAGTGACACAATTTATCTGGAAAACAGATGTTTGATCCAACTGGATGAAATCTGTGTGCCTGATGCTGATGAATGATAAACTGATCGTTTTAGGAAAACTCCAAGATGTTTTCTCAGTGCCTTTTGATTATGCCAGTAGAAAAACGCTGAGAAAGCATGTAGCTACACAATATTGATTAAGCCTCAAAGTTTCATCAATAATGTTTAATTGACAACAGGCGAGATCAGAAAATCAAAATCAGCCACACAACTGTTCAATAAAACGTTTTGGCAGTAGAAGGATTCGGTTATTAAAATATGTGTAATTTGCAAAACTGCAATGGAAACAATTTTTTTGCATTACATGAGTTGCATGTGTTGAGACGCTTTACCAAGGTCGAGAAAGAGTCACACGCTGTTAGACAAAGGGCCCATAGTAAAGAGTTACATTTTTGATTCTGTTAAGACACTAAGGCTCTTTCCTCAGAGAAACAGAAACTTATCAGGCCACAGAGACATGGTGAGATTTCAGGGAGTCTTCAGTCCATATAATCAGCTGCTCTCCTCCTCAGACGCTGCACAGACTTTTAGAAACTTTTCTCCAATGTAATGGTAAAAGCTTCTCCTTTCAGCGCTGAAAGTGAATAAAATAAGTAAAGTCTGAATGTTTTTCTTGGCTGATTTTATGCTCCGTGTGTCAATACAAATTATGATTAATCGATCAGGATTTCCATTCTTAACACATGATAAACAGCATATCACTACTGGCGGAAACCATGAAGTATAAGATGACAGGAGGCGCAAGCATGTTTTTTAAAGACTTATTGCATTTAACCAAAGCACCACAATCACGAAATTTAGATTTTTTTTTTTGTCATTAGAGGAACATCGTCAAGGTCTTGCACACATTTGAAATGGAAATGGCTTTTGAAGCATGTGATTTACAACTGCTATGACTATATAAAATATATATATATATATATAAATAAATGAAAATACACAAGAAAGAAATACTTCAACTTTGACAAGCAGGGTCATTATAACACTAGTTAATAGTCATCAGTGATACAGGGTCCATCCTCACACATACTCCAAAAAGGCTTCTGCACGTATCTAAAGCAAAAGAGCAGAACAAAGTTCTGAGTGATCCACATCTTACCTCCTCATCGTTTCGTCTGTTACAACTTAGTCAGTCCAAATCATCCCCAGCCTATTCCTCAGGCTGACCTCAGACACAGCCAGCACAGCTTTTCACAAAAGTCGATTTCCAGGAGTGTGCTGTTAGCATTAATAGGCTGTTAGCCGCAGGCTGCTGTGAGAGTGTGTGCATGTGCGTGTGTGTGCAGCAAGTCTTTACATGTTGACGTAAGAAGGGAGGAGAGGAGTCCACAACCCACTGCACCAGGGCAGCAAATACAAGCCATGAAAGTGGATCAACCTTGTTGGGTTTTTTTTTTTTTTTTTTTTTTTTTTTTAATTCAGGCAGCGTGTGAGCATCACGTCTGCTGCGTTAAGCTGGTCCTGGACCAGCCACAAGAACACACACACCCATTAAAATGAAGGACAAAAACAGAGTCCTGCTCTAATTCTCCTTCCTCCATCCATCACCTCCCTTCTGTCCTGCTGCAGACATGAAACAAAAAGATTTCTTTATACTTCTGCCAAGCATCGACTTCATTGTAGTTTTACACGCAAACATTTATTTATATTTTTAAATATTTAGAAGGAAACATTTGAATTACCTTGTATTTCAAATGAACTATTCAATATCTAGGGGTGCATTGACTGCAATTTTCTGGCAGATCACAAATCTTTAAAATGCCTGACCAATTTTGGCCGATAACGACTTTTTATTGTTTGTTTGAAAAGCCACTAAGTGTAGCTACAATGTCGCAGCAGTGACCTGGTGGGAGAGTCTGTCAGTCAGTCCAGGGGACAGTGGCTGATTTTCAGACCTTTGAAAGTGTTTCCTGTTCTGCAGGATTTGCCTGTACTGTGTAAACAGTTCGCGTTAACTTGTTATGCTTCTTTTACACTTTGACTACTTGACGTGATTTGATTTGCCATTTCAAGAAGGAACTATATTTTCTGGACTATAAGTCACACTTTTTTTCATAGTCTGGAAGGTTCTGTGTCTTACATGAATGTCTAGTATGTTTTATTTTCTGTCCCTGACGCATTTGTGTCTTATACTTCAGAGTCAATTACAGTTCACAAAATACGGTTCATGAAAATGTTATTTGCACTTTAAATATTAATTTTGTTAAAATCCAATTTTTTGAGAAGGTTATATGAAGAAATTTCAACTTTTTTGTAAGACCATGTTATGCCAAAAATAAAACTAAGAAAAAATCCCTTACTTTTATAAAAAGGTGATGCAAAAATCTGTCATTTCAGGGCACATAAATCCCTGAAAACAAACCAAGATTAAAATACAAAGATTATGTATGGTAAAGATCAAGATGCAAACATCAAACATACACAAAGAGAAATATGTGGGGCTACATTTAAGTCCTTTAAAACAGTGATGTGTTTAACAATACAAAGTTTGTATCTTGTTGCTGCTGATGTGTGGAAGAGTTTGTGAAGCACTAATGCTCATTTGTTTTCACGCCATTGTGATAACTTGACTTCATCCACGCTTTAGTACAACTCCAGTTTACTGTGAACACATAATTCTTTGTTTTCCTGCTCCATAAAGTTAGCGCTTTGCATTGAAAGCCATCATTTTTATTCACTGACTAGTGTTACTAGTGTTTCAGCTACTCTCTGTAGTAGCTGTGAGAACTCAGAGCTGAATCAATTCATCCAGTTTAACTTCAACTACTCTTTTACTGTGAATTTCATTTTATAGCTTAGAATACAATGGTTGAGTTATAGGGGACAATACAGGAATTGATTAGATCAATAAATAAAGTGCATTTAAAAAAATAAAGTTGTACCACTCACATTAGAGTAGGCAGAGGCTTTGAAATATGCAGAAAAGCTGACTCATGTTAAGGTAGCTCACATTGTCGACTGCTACAACAGAAAAAGTTTAACCATATGATTTAACACAGTAAAGCTACGAGACAAGGAAAAAAGCAAAGTGACGGAGCAAGGCCGGGATTCTAGGAATATTACATGACCACTTCAGTTTCAGCCTGTTGTACGGCGTTTTTTATGGACATGAAGGACAAAGCAGAAACCTTTCTGAGAACCGTACACAGGTATTTAGTAGGGATGTGCCGATCAGGTTTTTTTCTGCCGATATCGATACCAATCACTGACCGATCGATCGGCACACCTCTAATAGATATTATAGTACAACTAATTAATATTATTAAGTGTAGTAATGTTATAAGATTATATTGGCAATTATTATCTTCTTATAATAATAATATAACAGTCTTATTATAATAGCAGTAAAAATATTATATATAAAGTAAAAACATATATAATTCTATTAACAGTTACTTAATACTAATAGCGTTATAATTACTGGAGCAACAATAACAGTAGTAATAACAATAATAGTGACAATTATAGTAGTAATATAAATAACAGTATTAAAGTAATTTCTTAATATTGTGAAGTAAATCAGTGGATTAGTTGGTTTGTGTGATACTAGAGGTGTTGGGTGTTCTGGACATATTATCGCCCTTTCTCCTTTGAGTTGTTCAACCTGGTCAGGTGGAAAAGGAATCGGCCATTTTCCGGTTCTGCTTGGCCGTGGTACCGGTTTTTTCAAGCAAACAGAAAAATACATAGAACAACAAGGATAATGCAATATTTAAAGCATTATTGTAAGCAGGAAGTGAACATATTTTCTGTGAGTCAGAACTTGGCAAAAGTGACTTCTGGTTAGTTGACCCACCAGAGCAGCAATGCTAAATACTAGGTGTGCCGATCGATCGGTCACCGATCACAATCGGGCCGATTTTCGTGAAAAAGTGCATGATCGGCGATCATTGGCTCTGTTGCCGATACCGATGACCTTCATCTCATTTCTCAGCCTGCCTGTGCAGCTGGTCTCGTCTTTCCTTCACAAGGCGCAAACGCGCATCAACAAATCATAAGCGATGTGGAACTATAACCTGGATTAGCATGACGGTCAGAAAGCTAAACAAATAACCCGCAAAATGATTCAAGTCTTCGAGCTGCGATGTAAGACGCTGGTTCTGTTCTCGCTGTTGAACCGCTGCTCCGCTACAGGTAGTAATATTTAATATTT
>CAEGAF010086825.1:0-31845 GCA_903067075.1 Micropoecilia bifurca | reverse complement strand
CAGGCCTCTGGTAGAGGACCCGAGCTCAGAGGATGAAAGAGACCACCCCCCGAAGGGTGAGAAGGGAATTTTTTTTTATTTTATATATATATATATACACTCCATATACTATATATATAGTTGATAGAGGGCTTTGGTTCAATATCCTAATTCACAATTCACAATAAAAGTGTGCTTCAGCTAATATACTAATTTTCATACCTAGTATTTATTCTTCCCTCCTGCCACAATCCAAGAATCAGAAATGAAAATATGTATTAGAATGTATTAGCATGCTATACAGACAGAAGACAAAGGCCAAGGCCAGGATCAAAAGCTATATTGTCAGATGAAACATAAATGTATTAGTTTTTCCTTCTAAAATGACTCTTATAAGGTAACAATGCCCTCATCTAACACCAAAAGAAACACCTGAGAGTCTGTTTGTACATTTGAGTTTTAACTACCACCTGGGGAAAATCTCATTATGGCAAGAGTAAAGCGTATGTGATGAAAAAAAAAATCATGGTGTGAATGAGGTCTTTGTAATTATAAGGGGGATAATTGGCTGATGCTTTTAATACGTCTATGGCCAATATTTACTGATTATTTAGTGGACGAGTGAAGAGGGTAATTGTTAGCCTCCGGAGAAAAAATGAAGAAAGAGATGTAAAGAAAAAAAGAAACGATATCTGGTAAACTTTGTTCTATGCTTAAGTTTAGCATAGAGAAGTTGAAAAGTGGAAATGAGTCAAACTGAAGTGCAAATACAAGAAAGGATATTTAAAAAAATATTTAGTCATTTGCTCAGAACCTCTTTTTTTCTAAATCACATCCATTAGTCTTCTATGCCATTTTACAAGGTTATTTTATATTTTAAAAACAATATGCCTGCACAGCAAATGCCTATTGTCATTAGTGTTTCTTATTGCACTTTTCAGAAATGAAGTGGCGTTTGTAGGCCTAAACATCCAAACAGCCACTTCACAATATTTGTCTGAAGTTTGAACTATGCAGAAAAGTATCACAGTTGTCCTCAAAAGTAACTTAAATAACCACCAAGCATCACTTGTTTTCTTTTTCTTTAATACACCAGTAACATGTAATTCTGGCCCTTTCTCTGACTTACAGCACTTACCTGTTTATGATGTGACTAAAAGCTATTTTCCTTCTATTTCTGGTAATTTATGGTCAATCTTGTAAATCCATTATGCACGTCTCCCACCTCACAGTTTTGGCTGAGTGAGGACCGCCCCTTTTTCTGTCTCTTGGCCAGTTAGTTCTGCTGATAAAGCTACGCTTTGTTTAACACAAGGACACAACCTTGGTGTCAGGTAGCTCTGGGCTGCCTCCTTTGCTACTAATCTCTCAGTCATTCTCTGCTGCCAGCTTAGTAGAGATTGCTACCAGGTCACAGGCAATTAGCGTTGCCTTTTAACCTTCCTTGTATACATAATGCTGCCATCCATTAATCACTTATTTAATTCGTAGGTCAATTGACACATCCGAAATTTAGGAGAGTGGTCAAAGAGTGAAAACATTTTCTCTCCCTCCACTGGCTCTACATTTATCAGTTCTTCTTTGTGCTCATTTGGCATTTTGATTTTGACTAAAGCAAAATATACATAGTATGTTTATACACCTTTTTTTGTTATAACTTCCAGAGTTCAAAAATCAATGTATCTCAAGTTTTAATACAGCACACAACATTTTAACTGGTTGTTGGTCCCAATCCTCCTGTCTCCGCAGCACCTGACAAAACCAGTTCCTTCTTTTGGCCCAGCCAAGAGTTGGTGCTTAAATAGCATTGTTATTGTGCTAGAGTAAGTGCTTGTGGTGGAAACGTAAAGAATGGGTCGGAAAGCTGCTGACATACAGTTTCCTATTTTCCCATGTATGATGGGACTCAATGTAAGCAAATGAAGTGAATTTTGTGGGACATTAAATCCAGTCACTTCTATGAAGAACACCTCCTCCTTTTATACAGTGTACACATCGGGATAAAGGGTGTCGGACTGACTGTGCTAACCGCATCAGAACATTTTAAATGGTATTTAAGGACCAACTAACAATTTAGGACTTAATGTTTAATGGGGCGCTTATCAAATTTATTTCTGTTTGCTAACAATTAGGGGAACATTCCTTAAGGAAATATGTTTTACTCTCTTTAAAGTGAGAAGTTCATATACACTTAAATTATCACAATGCCTATTAAAAATTATCACCCTTTTATTTCTTTTACAAATCTTTTACAAGTCATCACATCAAAATTTACAAAACAAGTAATGTTAAGGTAATAACTTATCTCTAGAAAGGAAGTAAAAATAAAAACATTTAACATAATATGAGTGCTTGCCTTTCAAGTCAGAGCCTGTTTTGGCTGCTATCACTCAGTCTGAGTGGATAGCAAAGATGATGGCCAAAAATATGCAACAAGCAGGAAAGGCTTGGTCTGATTTAATGTCAGAAAGAAAAAATGTTTTCTTAAACGATCTATATGAATATCTGATTTTAGCTGTACGGATATGTACATGTAGAGAAAGTACTTTAAAATTAGTGAACTTGGGTGCTGTGGTGGCAAAGAGGAGAAGCACAACCCATTTATTGGTCCTTAGTCCTCATGCTGGTTTTTGCGGGTTCGATTCCCAGCCTGGTGACATTTGCTGCATGTCTTCCCTCTCTTCCATAACCCTCTTTCTTTTCTTGTCAAACTACTTTCAAATAAAGGCCAACAAAACCTTAAAATAAAAATTTGTGAACTTGAACTCGATTATGCCATATCAGTAAACTTGATTTGTCATTAGACAGCACTGACTGTGAAGCACCTGGGGAATAAAGCTTCTCCTGACTTTTCTGAACAAACATAAAGGAAATGGTTGCCGGGTGACTGTTGCATGTTGACTAAAATGTTTACGCAATGGATGTTTGTTTTTTTTGTTTGTTTTTTTGCCAAAATGAAAAGAATTTCCCCATGGATTTACTGTGAAAAAAACTCCATCTCCCATTGCTCTGCATATTCTTTCTTGCTTCATTCATTTGCTTTCACTGCTCTCAGTACCTCTTCTCTTTCTGGTTCTTTTTGACACTGTTTTTAAAAATGTTTTTCCACATTTAAAAAAATATATTCACCTATGCTTTCATACTTGAGCCAATTCAAGTCCACCAGAGGCAATTGGTCACCTTCAATTAGTATACAATGTCAAGTCTTCTTTGGTCAATCTGAAGACAGTTAGTGAAGACAGCAATAAATTGCTGTCTTCAGTATTAATAAACTATGAGTCAAGAATGATTCAAGTATTTATGAGTTCACAACAGTTAATTTTTTTATTATTATTTTGTGTTCAGTGTTTACTGTAGGGTTCATTTATAGAAAAACAGGGATTAAAAAATATATCTTAAAAATTGTCTTTAAATTTTGGGAAATATTCTTCACTGTCATTTGACAAAGGGTTAAATGAGAACATCAATATCTGTGTCATTCTTCAGTTTATGTTGTAACATGAGAAATTTTTTCTGTTGCAAAAAGAAAAAAAAAACAATTCATTTATTCAATCATGCTACACAGCACGACCTGGGTTTCGTATAGATTTTTTGACAACATTCAAAGCCGGTGTCTTGTGTGAGAACAAGACTGATCAGATAGCGCGCCGTTTCACCGGGCTTAACTGCTGATATCCCAGTGGCTCAGCTAACTCCTGATTAAACAAAATGTCTTACTCTTTGCATTAATTTAAAATTCCCTTGAAGCACATTTCAAAGTGCAACGCAAGCAGCACCTCTGTCCTTCTCCTATTGTTTAAATTAAAAAGTAAAAGAGAGTCCATTGATGTTAATTTCACGTCTTAGCAAAATTTAGTTACAAAAAAACAAACCCCTTCCCAAAAAAACACTAGTTTTCACAGTAAAACTTGTAAAAAAAAAAAGCCAAAGTCCAAAAAGGATGACTAAGCTCTCCAGTAGTTATTCAAAGTTTAAAATAGCCGATACATGATTACTTTGTGGTAGTCTGACAGGAGCAACACAATGGGTATTAAAACCAGTAACCCACAGAACAGATTCCTACCACTGTCACTTATACAGGTTTAAAATGCAGAATGTTTGACATTGTATTTTTAATTAACTCTAAAACCACATTTTAAAAAATATCAAGATCTTATTTTAATTTCTGAAAATCAGCAATGCCTAAATATTATGAGAAGTAGTGAAGGATAGATTATGGAACAGGACAAATTCATACAAATGCTGTTTACTTAAATCAACCGTGCTCTTTATCCCCATCATTTACTGCTTTCACTTTTCTTTTCCTTCCCCCAACGTTGCCTGAAGTAGGAAAGACTTAGTGAATACATTTTCATACTAATCTACCTAATATGATGGATAAAAGAGAAATAATATATTTTCTCCTTCGAGATATTTTTACTCCATCTTTTTTTTTTATTTTAGCTTTGGGCATGTTACCTTATAGATTTACCTTAAATCACCATATTATTTAATTATTAACTACCAGGCTAATTATTCTATATCAGTTTTCTGCCTTAGATGTAATCTTTGTAAATATCTCCAAAAACCTTTTTCTTATGAGACTAAAGTCGTTCCATATCATGTAAATTACACTGTATTTTTATATATATTTTTTACAATATTTCATTTGGTTCAGTAGTGTATTTCCTTGTGTAATTTGACTTCATTAAGAAGAGAATTATGTTCTCATGATCTTAGATGTTATAGCTGGGCTTTACAGCTGCATCCATTATATCTCATGATTAGAGAATATGTGTGACATTGCCAAGAATATGTTCCTGTTGGATGCTCCTACCACCACATCGTCCGTCCATCCATCCATCCATGCATCATCCATCCATCCATTTTTTTTACACCCTTGTCCCCCAGTCAGGTGGGGAGGATTGCTGGTGTCTATCTCCAGCTAACATTCCAGGCGAGAGGTGGGGTCACCCTGGACAGATCACCAGTCTGTCGCAGGGCAACACAGAGACACACAGGACAAACAACCAGGCACACACACACACACTCACACCTAGGGGCAATTAGGAGAGGCCAATTAACCTGACAGTCTTGTATTTGGACTATGGGAGGAAACCAGAGTACCCAGAGAAAACCCACGCATGCACAGGGAGAACATTCAAACTACCTGCAGAAAGACCGGAACCGGGAATGGAACCAAAATTATTAACCAAAATTATGCAGTAATGTATATTGGCTTATTACATAAAATCACAAAAAAATTAAGCTTGTGGTTGTAAGGTGAAAGACTTTGTATTCTGATTTTTTTTTCTTTTATATCTGATCCTTAACAAATCCCCTAAGCAAGTACTTGTAAATGGCAAAGGGCTTCAGCGTTTCACTAAATGTTTAGTTTGAGTTGGAGCTGTAAATGTAGTTCACACTTTATAGGTAGCACTACAGACATGCAGTGATGTACATCCTTTCCATTACACATTGGCAGCAAGTACAGTTGTTCAATTGGCCAAATAAATAATTGGTATACAAAAAGTAAATGTACTTGGAATGTAATATCCTGGTTTGTTTGAGGAGGTGTGAATGAACAATTGAACTCTGATCCAGATCAAAAAAGCAACCTGTGATTTGCCTAAAAACTTAAATATCGGTTTGGTTGAAGTGAACTCTGGCACATTTCTAATGTGTCGTGTGGTTCATTTGACACTGTGATGTGTGAAAGTGAACCACACCAGCTAAAAATTTAACAAATGTTGCAATCCTTGAAACCAATCAAAAAGAGTCTATCTGACTATCAAGTGTGAAAACACCTCAACAGAGTACAGACTGTGACTTGTTTTGGCCCATAGCTTCCACCTCTTTCTCTGGGACAGACAACCATCTATGGCTATATTCCATGCTCTTCTGCTTGTTGCGTTTTAGTTGTCCCCGTTAACTAATGTATTCTGTTTATTTCTTCATGTCTCCTCAGCGCTTTTATTGCACAAGCCATGACGTACATAACGCTGTTTTTTTCTTGAAAGTCCTTTAAGATGTTACACAAAGTATACAATTCAATTAGACCTGACAAGCTTATCACCCCTCTGTAAGATCTGCAACACTCTGCAATGATTCCAGGTGTATACAGAGAACCATACCATCTCCTTTATATAGCCACTGAAGCTAATGAACCAAATAGCATGAAACCCCATGTAGGGAATGGGATATTATTTATGACTTATCTCAGGTTTTTTGGCATTATCATTATACTAGACAACGTTCCTGACGTATGGTTGAGAATAAATGTCACTTAAAGGGCTGGACACTTTGAAAGAAAGGACAATTCTCCAAATGGCAAGAAAGCAAAAAGGCTGAGTTTAAAAAAAAAAGTCCAGAAAAGATAAAAGGGAAGGGTTTGAGTTACTCAGTGTCTTAATTAAGGTGAGATAGGAGAAAATAAAAGCTTGTCTCCATGCTAGTCATTAATGAGACTCTCAGCAGGAATAAAAAAAGGCCTCAAAGAGAAGACAAAACAATACTGAGATAGAAAAAAGGCTCAGGTTAACCACTATCCTCAGAAGAATATGGTGTTAATAACATTATTAAGACGTCATGCATATTCTTAATAGTGTCAGCCAGACCCTTTTGAACAGTATAGAATGTTTTTAGCCTTTAGAAGCACAAATGCAAGAAAAAATATGGATTAAAGGCAACCAGAGACACAGAAAGATGCTGCAGCCTATAGCATGAAATAGAAAAAAAATGTCAAATGTTAATCTATTTAGTGCACAAAAGATTTGACATAATAAATATGTCACTGACTTGTGAGGGTTCTTATTAAAGCTAAAGTATGGAACTTATTTACTTATTTTCTCTAACCTTATATAGCTCACATATAGTATTATTAGAAAGAAAAATCTGAAGAAAAATATCAAGACTGAAAGGCTAAAGCCTAATATATAAACCGTGCTCTAAAATGCATTTTATTCTAGCATCACTAGAATTAAACTGAATCCCACTGATGGACAAAAGAGCATTTACAGACACAGCAGCACAAAAGCTATGCAAATACTGCTTTAATTCCCTCAGACGTAATTATGCTCTCTGATTAGGGAATTTTACTTTAATGTAATTATACTATGCTTCAGAGATTAATTTTGTCTGTGATGGCATGCTCTGTTATGTTGGTGTCTCCCCACATTATCCATAATCACAGTCCTGTGATATCTAAAATGATTCTTCTGGTTGAGACAACATGTTAATTTTTGATGGCCTCTCTTTGCACCCTGCATGTCTGTGGTATGTAAATGTATGTAACAAGCGTAAGCAGATGTCTTATTTTCCCATTTATGACAATTATTTCCCTGCAACCAGCAGTATAACTGTTTCTGTTGTTTTATTGAAGAATTCAACTTAGGTGACTTATATTACACCTTCACTTAGAGAATTTAGAGAGCTTTTATAAGAGAAAAAACTCTAAAATATCCTTACTAACTTACTTGTTTCCAAAACAATTATTTTTAGGAGTATGCAGATTGATAGACAATCAGTCCATGCTGATCGGTGTAAAACCGATCTTTTCTGGCGCGACAATAGTCAGAGAGGCCTACGTTCCACAATAGTTAGCCTACTTTTGCCAACTTTGCAACTTTTTTGTTGCATTTAGTACAGAAACAAATTGGTGTAGGCGTCCACCTGCATGTGACCGGCAGAGTAGGAGTGTGTGTTTATCTTCAACTTTTGTCAACTTTGGCATTTGTGAAGAGCTTACGCAGGCCGAGCAAATGGTGTGGCTTGGTGGTGTGCCCTTGCGCCCATTTCAATGCCTCGTCAAGTAGACAAATAAACAATGTAAGGACAGAAATCATTCACAATCACTCACTGGCATTACTTAGAAATGCAGATGAAATCGATAAGATTACCTGCAAACATCTACAAATACTATATGTTGTGACCTCTAACCTCTAATTGTATAACACTGTACTATTGGGGTAAACACTACAATTTAAGAAGCTATCCTTTACAGTTTACTGTGCTGATCACTATATATTTATTATCTCTTATAAATTCTGCAGACCAGCATAAACAAAAAATAATTAAAACAAACAAAGACAAAATCAATGAATACTTTGTTATGACAATTTATGTAGTTGTAAAGAGAAAGAAAGTCTTTCATGAGGCTTGTTAAAATTCATTATGCAATCATTATGCAACCATTACCATTACAAAATGTCACTTAAAATGGCATCTAATTACCACTGCTCTTAACACAAGGAGAGCTGCTGCAGCTAAAGTCATTGTACTTGACCCAACCAAAATCCAAAACAATTAGGATCAAGGGAGACAGTGAAATAAGGAAAGTAATCAATTAATTTCTATAAACTTGATGAATTTTATTCAATTAATTTCTTTACAACTTGATGGATTTTATTCTGTCTTGAATTCATTTATTCATAGCACTTAAAGCTGTAAATAAATAAATGGGACAATAAAATGCTGAAATTACGGTGTATGTGACTTTGATATAATCTGTTGTAACTACTTACCCTGCTGACTCCTCGGCCCCTGTCCTCTCCATAGTTTGTTCCCAGGATTTCAAAGAAGATGTTGGGATTAGTGCCATTGTCAGTGAACTCCAAGAAACTGGTAAGACCGCTCACTCCAAACTGCAAGCACAACAGAAAATGTCCTTTCATAGATATTGAATTATTTCACAACATTTGCCATTTTACATCTGTATGTTTTGTGCTGGGCAATTTCACTGTGACATTTAACCATTTTTTGTTTACATTCGCTTCAACAACTAATTCAAATGAATACTAATATGCTAAGAGAGATAAGCTGACCTGGTTTTTCAGGCAACGTTTGTGTACATTTTTTGTAAACAAATTATTTCAGCTTTTAATAATAAGTACAAAGCCTTCAAGAAACGTTATGAATGTGGCCTGCTTTTTTGTTTGTTGTTTTACATGCTAAAGAAAACAGAGCGGCATTATCTTTATTTTGTAGAGTGATTGACGGGCACTGGGCCAACCCCCTTCATTTACTATTCATTGAGGCTAAGCCTTTCTAGTTCAGAAGCCAAAGGTTTACCCAGTGACAATAGATGTACATTGAGAAGCTGTTTATGCTGCTTTCTGCAGATGGGGACATGGTGTGAAGGCAGACATTACAATGGATGAAGTGGATTATTTACTCGCATCCATTTTCTTTAATGTGTTTGGATAAGAACATGGAAGTGAAGAGGTTTAGGGCTCTCAAACACAGGATGTAGAGGTGTGAATATGCAGTAGGCACTCATCGTCTCCTGTGTGACTGGCAGGATACTGAATAATCTGATTAACGGCAGTTGCACACAAACACATCTGGACATTGGACTTTTTCTGAAACACTGAAAATAGAAGATTTCACAGTGTTAAAAAACTCTGGTTCTTTAAAAGATTTCACAACCACCTATGACACCGACATAATCAGAGGCAGGCTTCAGCTTCTGAGAAAAGGATCAAGTCATTTTACAGATTTATTATAATTCAGGAAAGAATAATGTCTATGTGTATCGTCTGGGTGGACTTCAGCCAGACATCATCTGACATCATTAAAAGGTGATTAACCTTTGTGCATCTAAGAAAACTCAAAGATGCCATCTTCTGTTTTAATAAGGGAACAATACTGATGTCAAAGCTTTTGTGTATCCCCCATGCTCCCTTTCTGATATTGTTCTTGTTGTGTCTCCTACTTGTCTTAATCTTTGATACAAAATCTGCAGTGAGCATTTCTGTCAGAACATATTGTCCTGTTCACATTCTGATATTCCAGGCCAGGGATCCTCAAATCTAGTCCACAACCCTGCAGATTTTAAATGTGTCCTTGGTCCAACAAAGTGAATCAAATAGCTGAATTACGCTTCCTGTACTTCCACAGTGGTGAGGAAATGTTGACAGAAATCCCAAATCTAAAATGCTGGAGTTACTGAGATTGAAAGGCAGCTATATCTAAAGCTATGACAGTCTGCCAACAGCACAAATGCAACACATAATTTAGGCTAAGAGGAGCAATTTCACCTGCTTCAATTTGTTCCCCACTGAATTTGTCAATAGAAACCAAAAAGCAACATCAATAGAGCCCCTCATCAGCAAGTGCAAATTAGTATTTATCATTGTCATAATGCCCTCAGATACCAAAACACTGATTAAACACCCAGGCATGCACAGTGAGTAAAAAACACTGCTGATACACAGCAAAATGGAACCGATTCCAGACTGCTGAACTAAACTCTATTACCACTTGGGGCTTTTTAACACATCTCTGTTGAGACAGTCATCAGGCTTGGTTAAACAGCCAGAACTTGCTGATGAAAGTCTTGCCAAACCCAGCCTGATCTGAAGGTGAAACACAAAGATGGATATGAAAGCCATTGCAACACATTTATTATTTTCTGACACTAATTCTGAATTAGCATTTCACTTGGCTTCATCATTCAGTCAAAGTACTATCCCTCGAGTCATTTTTATAATAATATCAAAACAGAGGGCATCTATCCAATTGAATTTAACTGTGATGAAAGAATTACCAATAACTACTTTAAACTTAAGGTTAAAATACAAAATTAAAATAAAATAAAATTATCTGTTGCAAAAGTAGTGTCAAATGATATAGCTTTTTTTTATTGAGGTCTTTTAATTAATGTATGGCTCAAAAGGTCTACTGTATCATTTGAACTTCCAGTTCAAACAATGAACAAAACCCAGACTGAATGAAATGTAACTTGTTTTATTCTTCTTTCGATGCATTTTTGATTCCAAGAGCTGCATTCAGAATTGAATGAATATTTAGTAGTAGCGGTCCTTACATGTATTATATGTAATGTTGTTGTTGTAAGGAACCATAGTCCTTGAAGATTTAATGTAGTTACAACTGCATTACAGTACATGCTCCACTATTTGACGTTTGTAACATTTGTTTTTTTCACCACGAAAATATTGGAGACAGTTACAATTAGAGCAAATATTGTTTGTGATTTCTCAATTTTTCATTTTTCAGGTGCACAGGAAATCTCTTCAAGCTCATATTCCATCTCAGTGTACAGAAACAAGAAGAAATAAAAATTGCCAGGTTGTAAGTATTATGCAATCTAGAATTAGTTTAATACTTTCTTCTATGTACAGATATAAAATGCTAATAACCTAAATAACTCACAAACAAAAGTTCTTGTTTTAGTGATTAATATTCTAGTGTTTAAAAAAGGTTCTAAAATCAGCTATGCACTATGACTGAAAGTTTGAGTGATGTTCTAGAAAATAATGACAAAGTGATGTTGTTTATTGAAAGAATTAAATTTTTTAAGTGAGTAATACATTTCTTAGGTCCATAAAATAAGAACTGTATGCTTTGGTATTTAAAATTATTTAGAAAAGTCATAAAAGCTGTTTCAGTGGCAAGAGTCAATTAAAAAAAGTTTTTCGTCCTGGACTTCTGATGTTCGCTTTGACTATACTTTAAGAAAACTAAGACTTGAGGTGGAGAATTGCTGATACATCATCCCAAAAAAACAAGTAAATTTCAATTGTAGCCATAATATTGGTAATTTCTTTTTTCCATTAACCCTACCTTTTTCACTGTCTCCAGCATGCTCTTGCCTCCTTGCCAAGGCTTGGAGTTCTTCCTGATGCAGCTGAGACTGGCCATGCTGTGCCACTTCCTGTCCTCCAACTTTCTGTGAAAGGTATTGGCCAGCAGCAAAACGGTGTCATAGATGTAACGATTGGTGATCTGCAAAGAAATAATTCAGCACACATTTAAAGTGATTAGTGTGAGATGTGAATTAGAATGGTTTTGACACAGTCTCCCAATGAAGTGCCAAAATTAAACATCCCATCATCTTCTATAATTTATAAGAGGATATTATGCACAATCAGTGTTTTGAGCTTTGATATATTGATATATTGCTATTCCTTCATCAAACACATACTCAAAGTATTGTTTCATTCATAATTGAGAAGTTCAATGGTGCAAAGTCCACAGCTGAACTCCTACCCCACAAAGCATCCCTACTCCGTCCCTCCACCACATAGCTCCATCAGAATAGCAGCAGCAGCAATTAGCAAACACCTGGTGGAACAGTATGTCTGCTGAGCTTATCAAACAAGTTACAATGCTCCTAAAAACGGTTGTAAAATACCATGAAAAAAGCATTGTTGTGATGACAAAGTAAACCAAGAGTGCCGGAAAGGGTAGGTTCTTAAAGAGACAGAGGACTGTTTCAAGGTGGCAGATATGTCTTTGATGCAAAGTCAAATGTTTTTTAGGTTGTATTTGATATACATTTTCTTAATAGGTGGTATTAAATGTTACTTTCCATTAACCCATTTGAATATGTGCGTGTCTTATTTTGATGATCATTAAATGTAGTGAATTGGATTAAGGCATTTTGGAATTTTAGAAACCCCCTTAATGACAAAAAAAAAATTTAGATACAACTACCATTTATCTGTTTTGGGCCTTCACAAAGTTATTTAACTTTTTCCGTGGCTTTCTTTTGTTCCCTATTTTCCATTTTTAAAAGATACCTATACATTAACAATCACACAGGCACAGAAAAACATGCAAAGAAAATTGCACTAACTGCCAATAGGCCATTGATTCAGACAAGTTCAAAAGAGAACAAGAAGGAACAAGGACAGTCCATTCAGTCTTTAATCGATTTGTGAGTGACTGATCTGTTGAGCCTCTTGTCCTCATGTTAATGAGAAAGACATCAAGTATACTGACGAAACTAGATAAATCTGTTCACATACAAACAAAAGCAGATGTTACACCTTTTGAAAACTCAGAAAAGAACATGATGGCATCAAAGAAATAAAAGCTATAATTTCAGACCATTTTATACATCAAAAATAGGAAGGCAGTATACTTACTTTGTTTTGGACACACACACAAAGCCACAGCTTTGTATTTACAACTTCAAAGGATATGGCCATATAAAAAATGACCACTTTGCTATCCCTTTTGCTTAGCTAACAACATGTCTGACTCAAAATATATAGATTTACTGAATGAAAGCTTGCTTTGCACTCACAAGGAAGAAAAGGTATGATTCTATAAAGATACAGTGTAACCATACAAAAAGGGTCAAACCTGAAAATTGCACTTTTATCACCATTCTTACCATTAAGAAAGGCTAGCTAATCAGGATGTATGCTGCTATGTCCCAGAGTTGTAACATGGGTCGTCTCATGCAAAACGTTATGACAGCTCCCTTCACCATGTATCTGCCAAGACAGACCATTACTGCCAGAATGCATGACAGAAACATTCAAAACAACAAAGACGACGCAGCAAATGAGGCTCTTGGGCACCACAGTATCCTTTTACTGAGGAATACAAGACCTATAAAGGTTCTCTGAAAAAAATAGAGGGACATGGTTTAATTTATTCCCAGGATAATAGATGCATTCTAGATCGTTGTCATTCTTGCTGTTGGCTCACATTACTAAGCTTTGCCTAATCATGTTCTGGAACCTTTTACTGCTTTTTTAAACTTAGAATGTTATTGAGAAGTTTGTACACACTTAAGGAAAAAAAATGCTTTACAGGTACATTTTGAATTTGGATATCATGAAAATGTTATTTAGTTTTGAATACATTTCAGAAAATAAAAATTACATAATTCATTACACATTCAAGCTGCTATTTTCTGTAATTTTGAGGACCATGGTTTTAAGATGAAAACTCAATCTCATGATATTACATAAGATCATTACATAAAGGATATTTTAAACAAAAATGCCAAGCCTCTGAAATGTATGTTAATTTCTTTGCACTCAATACGTTGCAGTGTCTTTAATAAAGCAGCAGTGTGGCATGGAGGTGATCACCCTGTGGCACTGCTGAGTTGCACTGGAAGTCCTTATTTGCAAAGTTGGATCTGATGTTTGCCATATTCCTCTTGACTCTAAATTCTCCACAAAGGTCAAAGTCGCAAACATTTGCTGGCCAGCTAAGCACAGCAACAACATGGTTATTGGATCATCTTTTGGTACTATTGGCAGAATGGACAGGAGCAAAGTCCTGCTTGAAAATTAATTAATTAGCATCTCCATAAAACTTTGTCAGCAGAAAGAAGCATGAAGTGATCTAATATTTCAAAGCAGATGGCTAAGTTGACTGGGCATTTTAGCTATGGGCATTTAGAAAACACTGGACAGAAAAGGTGGGACACATTTCTTTGCTGATGACAATCATTTTATTTAGACTTTTGGTGGTACCGTTTAGTTCTCTGTGTTTTCCACCAATTATCCAGTTGGAACTTTATTTGCAAAAGTAAACTTTACCATCATCTAAAAAAGAAAAGCTGGGTCATGGAGTTTAGTTTTGTTTTCTCCTAAACACAGGCAAGACGCTTGTTGTCCATATGTAGGATTTGTCTGCAGGTGCTGACTGTTGCTTCAGCCTCCTTCTTGTGAATTTCCTGCAATTCTTGAATGGATTTGGCTTGACAATCTTTTCCAGGTTGTCCATGGTGCTGGTTCACCTTTTCCTATCACACTTCTTTTTACTCAACTTTCTATGAATACACAACATCACTCTGTGAACAACCAGCTTATTTAGCAATGCCCTGTTATGTCTCACCCTCCTTGTGGTGGGTGTTAATGACTCCTCTGGACATTTGACAAATCAGTCTTCTCCCTGATCGTGTAGCCTGTTGACCCAGACTGAGACCATTTAGAGGCTCAGGAAACCTTTAAAGGTGTTTTGAGTTAATTGGATGATTAGGATTTGATACCATGAGTTTTCAATATTATCTTTTTTGAGAATATTCTAAATTGCTGTGACGTGGAAATTTGTGTTTTATATGCAAGTCATAATCATCAAAATCAGAAGAGGCTGCATTATGCACTAATGAATCTACATATGAATTTGACTTTTTGAAATAAGTGGAAAAAGTTTTCTTTCATGATATAAGACATATTTAAGACATACTGTGTGTTTGCATGTGTGTGTGGTCAGTTTCAGTTGATGTGCTTCATTGCAGTGTGAAATTGGGCCCCTCTTTGACTGAAGCTGATCTGTTTCTTCAGCCCACTTCCTGTTTCATTTGCCCCATTTATTTCTTTGCCAACCCCTATTTCCTTTTTTAAGGTAAACCACTAACTATACCTATGCTAGGAATACTTGCAAACAGTTCAGTTCAATGTAAAAAGGTGCAAATATGCAGGAGACAAACACAGAATTTTCTCAGTCCTCAGCAGCAGACTGAACTTCACAGCCTTCACCCATTAAAATAATAGATATGTTGAAAGGGTTTCATTATTAATTAACCTTGAGAAGATCTTGTTTCATGTTTGGACACGCAAGTTTAATTTGCACACATCATTTATAGCAGGAGCTCTTTATTAACCTTATAGGCATGAATTACCTTAATTCGTTTAAAATCCACATAAAAAAGAAATATGTACCTGACCATATATTGGGACATACATCTGTGTCATGATTATGGTCGATGAAAGCATAAAATGGGATCAGCATGAAAGGGAGCTATCCACATAAACATTATGACTGCTTTTCTGTCACCTGTATATTTCCATCTTTTATCAAACACGTTCCTCCAGGGTCTTGTGTCACAACATCAATCAAGAGAACATTAACTAAATTTTACAAGTTTGTCCCAACACATAACTAAGACTCTTTTCCCTTTTTTCCATTCAATTTTATGGCAGCTCGATAGCTGATGTACCCATTCCTATATACTGTCAGCCCTTAGGGAATTTATAAAAAAAAAAAGAAGAAGAAGAAAACATATACTCACTTAAAACAGACTTTCACTATTTGGACATAGGTAAATAAATTTGTTTCAGATCAGATCAAAAGAAAAAGAATGGCCTAACTTTTCCACAATATTAAACGTTTTGCCTCATAGTTAAGAGTAATATCACTGTCAAATCACCAAATTATTATTCATTCCAAAGCCTTTGAATCCAGAAGAAAGCTAATATACCATAATAAAATACAAGGAGTCCTGGCAGCTTAGTCCAAATGAATCAAACTGGATATAAACCATTTTTATGTTACCCTTCAGAGTCCTGAGAGGTTATTGTTAATGCTTAAGTTAGGAAGTTATCCTATAGTCAATTTAGTGCTGTACCTATTCCTGCTTTCGCTCAGTGTCATGGTAAAAGCTGTATTCCCTCTCTGGTTTAAGCCTGCTAGTACAAAAGCAGCTTTCATTCAGGCTCTCCCACAGTGTCAGTGGTACAGCTCATGTTTCACATATTTTGCATCAGGTCTGATTAGCTTTGTTTCAGTTTTTTGCATCTTGAAATGCTGTTTTATATATTTTTTTTAATATGGAAAACAACTTTTTCAGACTGTTGGTTCTAATCTTCATAGTCCAGGCAATCACTTGCCACGCACACAATACACTTGGGCATATTTTCATGTTTTACGCCTTGCATGCCTTTCTGTCTGTCACTAAGTTGTTCTGCTGAGAGTTCTTGGACCTCTTTGCTCAGAATTTGTCCCAACACTCAATGTAAACTCACTCACAATAAAACTTAACAACAAAGAATGAATGGTCCAGTAATGTGGTACTCAGAAAAACCTGCGGTTGTGAGAAAAAACTCTGGTGTTTTTATCATTAAATCAGTGATAAACTGCTATTAGTGGTACAGGTTGGTTTTAGACTTTAAAAATGAAATCATATGTAATATTCAATGAGTTGCACACTTGTCTATTACCAGAGGTAAAGTTCAACAGATAGAGAGAACAGTTAAATACTTTTTTTCTTATAATCTGTCCAGATAATTAAAATGCAAAGGGTGGCAAAATATCAAAAGAAAGCCACTCCAATTGGTATTTGGTCAGCACCATTATTACTGAGTAAGAGGTTTGTAGTGATAGAGATTCTTTCCATTGCCCTACATAGACATGCAACCATGAGTAATGGTAATGCTGTGGGAGAAATTAATAAATGACTGGAAAATTCAAAAGATATGTCCAATTATAGTTCATCTAGTTTTGTTTACTTTTTTTTTCTTTGAATTAATTCATGCTTAAGTGGCTTTTTTTCCTGCCTTGGCATTTGCTAGCATATATTTCAATTCCACCAAAAGTGATCGAGGATGCAGATAGTTTAATGCCAATTGAATTAGTTACAGATCGTTAGCATAATACATGCTGTAAACAGTGGAAAGAGTTTGGAGAATTCATAAATGAAAATTAATAAATAATTGGAATGATTTGCTACTTAGTAAAGTGGCCATTTCCAATCAAAAAATACTATTTTCAGCCAACACTAGTTTTGTTGCTATGCCAACTATGTGATTGGTGGCCAACAAAATGTATTGCTGGACTTCTCTCTGTCACCAATAGTTCATCTGCAACACAATCTGTCAGTCCTTGTAGTATCACAGAAAAGTGTAGTGCTCTGCCGGGAAACATTGACTCCTGCCAATTATGTTGTTACTTTCACACATACAATTTACTCAACCATTACTACAGACCTGATGGCTGTGGTCTCTTTGCACAGGACAATGTTCTCTGTCATAAAGCAAAAATGGTTCCGATTGGTTTGAAGAGGACAACAACATTTTTATGTTGTTGGCTTGGCCTTCAAGCTCCCTTACTCTCAATCCAATTAAGCTTTGGGAGGCGCTGGAAACAAATCAGACTTGTCCATAGAGATTTACACTCACAACCTACAGGACTTAAGGAATCTATTGCTAACATTTGTTGGCATTATACTACAGCACACCCTCAGTCGTATAATGGAGTCCATGCCTTGACAAGTAGGGACTTTATTTTTTTTTAAAGCAAAAGGGTTATTAACACATTAAGTGGCCATAATATTACATCTATTGAACATAGATGGTTTGAAATGCACTTTAAACACTCAAATACATTTTGTAAACACGTTTAATTACAAATAAATAAATAAATAAAATGGTCATGGAACACTAATCACCATCCACTAACTTGAAAAAGTTGCTGATTCGTAATTTTATCCTTCCTTAGCATGCTTGAATATCTTTGATCATCATTACTCTGGACAAATCCCCAAACGAACTCACCTCAAGCTGCTGAGCCTTAGGGCTTTTAGGGTCACAGAGGGACGTGTTAATCCTGTGGTTGTGTTTGACACAGCGCTGAGTTGTGTTCTGTGGCATTGGGAACATCTGGCGAACTAAAGTCAGCCGGCCAATTGACTTCATGACTAACTCCTGTAAGTCATAGTCCGAGATCTCCTGTAAAGGTGTAAACAGAGAAAAAAATACTGGTAAGAAGTGAAGACAAGATGAAAGTTCAGGGGAAAAAATGAATTGGGAGTAAATTAAACACCTTCCATCAACTCCATATTTTTAAGCGAAAATATACATGCCCGAAAGGTGGAAAGAAATTACATTTGTTTGTGTGTGTGTGTGTGTGTGTGTGTGTGTGTGTGTGTGTGTGTGTGTGTGTGTGTGTGTGTGTGTGTGTGTGTGTGTTTGAGTATGTAAGCTCATGCAATTGTTATGACCACGCATGTTTGCATGTCCTCGGTATGTCCTTGCAAAACCTTGAGGGAGTACTCATTGCTAATTTTAGCCCTAGGACACCATGTCTCCCAGCTGCTCTCCATTCATAGATTTCCATCCATCCTCTGTGCAAGGGGGTCATATGATGACAAGATGAGAACTGACATTTATCGTCCCTGGTGGAGGTAACGCCGCCACCAACCCAGGCAGCCTTTGCTTTCTCTGTATACATGTTCAGTGATTCTCTATCTCTGTGTCTGTTTGGACATCCTTTGTAAGCTTGCTGATTCGTGTAAATCTGTGTGCAAGTGTTTTTTATGGGGTTGTTGTGAAACCATCCGATCATGCAAAACATCTTTGATATCTTTTCATTTTCACATGGCAGCACAGTTGACAGGATTGATAGTACTTTGGATAACAGAGCGTGTATATACATAAATAATTTGTCACACAACCTTTATATTTGAAGCTATAATATTAAAGGTATCACACCTCATTGACTAATCTTGGTGGATTTTAATTGAAAGCAATTAACGTTCATTAAGACTTGAGAGTCATTGTAGTATGATCAATGATGATGGTACAATTTTTGTTGCAGGCAATATTGGAATACCCAGTATGACATGTAATAATTAGGCTCGTCCATAGCCTATCCCCTTTATGCAAAACCATTTTTCTTTTAAAAAGAAACTGCTACAGATTAATTATGTGCAATAGTTTGCCTTTGTTTGGTGATTTTACACTTCTTTTTTCTGTCAAATCTTGTTTATTTTTTTCACAACATTAGAGGTGAAAAATTATAAGTGAAATAAAAAAAGTTTGAAAAAGTAACAAAAGGGTAATTCTGCCTTAAGGAATTGAATTCTTCAGTAAGGAATTTATTTGTTGTCTCCTTGGGTTAATATGTGGCAAAACATTAAGAGTCGTCTTCATCAAAGTTCTGAAAGGGGTTTTGTAACAAAGCCATAAAAAAAAGAAAAAAAAAATATTCAGAGTTGAGAGAAATGCTTAACCCTGCTAAGCACAGCAGAATTGTGGGCCAAAACAAAATTAAGATTCACTGCAGGCAGTCAAGGGCATACAAAGAAAAATCGGCTGGCAAAAATGATCCAGACGGCTTCACTCAAAGGATCTAAACTCAAACAAATATAAATGCGGCAGTGCACAGGAATACTAAAGATCAGTCCGTATAAACAAAAACTTATCAGGAAACTATAATTTTGAGTTTTGTCCTCTGAGCATGCATGTTCCACTGTCATGTTCTATTTACCTCTTTGTCTGCAAACCCCTGTGGACAAACTGAACAGTCACCACCTAGTATGACTTTCAGTCTCCTCAAAGTTGTTAGTCCTTTAACAGCTAATGTAAAATGAATGTGACACAGATACATACTGAATAGCAGATGCTTGTGTGTACAGGACACAACCACACTTGAGTCATGATTAAGGAGAACTATTTGTGCTCAGTCAGCATTTAGCTCATATTCAAATGAGTCTTAATAGGTTTACCTTCTCCTATTTCATCTCTAAAGTCAATAAAATAAGAACAAATGAAAATCATAAAAGACAATAGTTTTGTTTAAACCGTGTGTGTGCGAGGACTGAGTCAAACGTAGAGGACTGTGACAAATAATACAGGTTTTGCAGGTGTGGGGTTGGTTGGACCCTATTTCTAAATACAAGGGTTAATATTCTTAATTTGCTTTAAATGAAGGTATCCATTTATTGTCTTAGGCTTCAGTCATCTTATGTTTATCTGAGATCAGGTTTCAGGAATGAATGCAGAAAATCGTTATCAGGAACTCACTGCAGCTCAGACAAGGACATTTCAAGGCGTTTAAACAAAAACTTTCAAGGCGTTTTCTCATTTTTCACATTTTCAATTGCTTGAGTCTTGGATCTCATTCTCATTTATTCATTTACCATATCTCATAACTATAATGTAGGAAAAGAAGACAGTTAAATCAGGAGGGTTTTATGGGGGGGTGGGGGGAGGGGTCGGTTGTGCCATTTTGTTTTTGCTTTTTGTTGTTTTGCTCAGATTTTTCTTGGAGACAGCATATGACAATGCCTGCAATAATTGGATCTCTCATGAACAAGACACCTAAATACTTGAACTTCTCAGTTTAAATCAAATATTGACCCTGACACCTTGAGTAAGCAATTTGGGGTTTTATTGTTTTGTTTTTTTTTTTAAAGATAACAGTCTAATATACTCCAAAATAGTGTAAGTGGTGCAGATAATCATGGTTGAATTCTTGACAATTCCTGTTCTTGGTCTAATGCTGGGAATATTAACTACACCCCTGCTGGCCGCCGCATTTTGCACGGCAAATTTTTGACCAGCACAGTGATTTATGTGGGCAGTTTACAAAACTGTATTGCAGCATATCTAGGGCTCTGAGTGTAAAAAATTACACTTGTTGAAGACCAGCTGTATATGTTTTAGATGATGGAAGATCAGAACATTATAGCCGCTGGCTATGCTGAGGTTATCCTGTAGAACCTGTGTTGGAGATCAAATATTTCGCACTGTAAGAAGAGACTGAAACATCCTGAACATCATTGATGAGTGAGTTGTAGTAAAACTGATGAAATGCTATTTTGAGTGCTATTGAGATGAGTGCTATTTTGCTGCACTGTAAAGGTGCACAGAATTTTCAAGCAGATATAACAACTTAGATTTTTTATTAACATGAATGTATTAAGGGGTTAAGACTCCTGTTCTGAAATTAT
This sequence comes from Micropoecilia bifurca, assembly GCA_903067075.1. NCBI lineage: Eukaryota > Metazoa > Chordata > Actinopteri > Cyprinodontiformes > Poeciliidae > Micropoecilia > Micropoecilia bifurca. Next base: position 10,667 of record CAEGAF010086825.1, on the reverse strand, counting down.
TTCAATTGGAATAAGGGTTAAAAAAATCAGGTTGGGACAGCTTTTACATTTTTTGTTCACATTCTATTGACTCATTGTTATTTTTCCTAAGTTCCAATAACCCACTCAGTCATTTACTGGAAATCAACATTTTAGGAAATAAATTTATTTCCTCTTGCTCAGAAAAAATAAAAATAAGTGCGTATTGATTCTGTTTCAATACCACTATTTTGATTTAAAGTCGGACAGAGGCCAAATAAGACATCACTCTACACAAAGAATTGTGTGGTATTATCTAAATACTGAAACTTTTGGTAAGCTGCGACATCCATGATACACTGCAGCTTAAAAATAAGGTAAAAAAGTAGCAATTTTTTACATCAACTGGACGTTTAAGGCTGCAAGCATTCCCAGAAACATCCAAATATGACCTCAATCTCCCTCATTCAGCACCCAGAAGTCATTAAATTCTAGTCTTCACTGCACTATTCGAAGTTGAGAGTCAAAAGCAAAATTCTCACTTCATCTTGGCACCATTTCCTGATTCCTTTCTCCAATGCTCTGTATCCTTTCAGCCAATCCCTCTGCCTTTTTGTCTGAGAGACACTAAACCCTTATTTTTCCACTCCATAGAGAAAAGACTGTTTCTGCTTATACCTCTGCCTCCCACACTGTTTGTCACTTTGTTTTTGTCAGAACACACACATTCTAAAATGTTTTATTTTTCTTGGAGAGGAAATCAGATATTCATAAAGCCAGATGATGACGAAAGCAAAATATTAATGGAGAACTGAGAACAGTGAAAGACAATGGAAGTAGAGCAGCAACAGTTGAGACGCATCTCTCATGCATCTTGGCAAACTATCAGGAAAAAGAAAAACCCTAACATGGCTGGAACAGGGCTGAGGACATAATGTCTACATTTCTTAATGCATTTGCTTGCTATGAGTGCTTCATCTGAACAAACCATTAAGATACCTAGAATACTACAATCTAATGCTCAGTGTTTGCATGATTGTGAAATTTTTAGTACCATATAATTTACTTATGTCTAAATTATATGCACATCCGTCTATATCCATCTAATTTCAGAGAGGCTTTTAGAGTACATTAGTTTGTAAAGAGACAACCTACCAAATAACATCTTCAATTATGAGTTTATGATGCTTGTTTTCACCTACAAGGTCTAATGGAAGCAAAATTACTTATGAAAAAGTCATTTTAAAATAGTCTGCACAATAACAACAAAGATGATAATTGACTGAAGGATAGTTAAATTTGATGAAGAGATTTAGAATGAGTATGATCAAAAATAAAATTATCCCCTAAACTTAAACGAATGACAGGAAGCAAGAGAAGCCGTAAGCATCTCTTATCATTTCTTGTCTTCCTAACTTCAAATCCTCTGATCCTCAGAGGAGAGAATGTGATGGGTGACGGAAGGATGATCAATTATAAGCTGTGAACTTCCCTTCAGTGGTGCTGGCTGACTGTTGGCTGTAGATAAAGCTGAGTTATGACAACCATAGAGTATCCTCTCATGCATAATAATCTATAGGGATTGAAAGTACGTTTGCACATTAAAATAGCCATTCTCCAAAGAAACAGTTTTACATTATACATTAGAATGTATTCTAATTCCTCTGCTCTCATCAACAGTTGACCCATAGCATTTGCTTATAACTAAATCGTCAATGACATAGTTTAGGCCAGATTATTAATTTTGTATTAGTTTATAAATAAAGGCTTTAGTGAAACATGCTTAAACATGTTCACAAATTTGCTCCTGCAGTGAAACTTTATAATGTAGTATCGCCTCAAGGCTATTATGTAGTAGCTATAACATTTTATTTTCATGTAAACTAAAACATATAAAACAAACAAACCCTATAATAATAAAATTATCTGTTTTCTGGTCTTACAAATTGATTAATGGAAAGGTTAATGTGATTTCTTTCAGTGAAGGATTGCGTAATGAATTCTGAGAATGAGTCTTAAGTATGAATGTTAAGAATGGGAATTTGAAATGTATGTCCTGAGGGTTGAGTAGCCTAGCTAATTTTTTAGAAATCCTCCTTGTTTTTATATTGAGAGCCTACAACATTTAGAAGACACCAACTACAAATAGTGGCTGCACAAAGTTAGATTTCAGATAAATGGGAATATTCTTTTGAAATGTCCAACATTTCTTGATTAGTTCCATATCTTATTTATTCACTGTCATAAAGTGTTGCTGAACAACAAATGCACAAGGTTTCATGTTTCCTAGACACAAAGAAAGAAGAATAGGCATAGATACTTTCATTATTTTATTCTCTTTACAAAAAGTAAAAACTGTCTTATCAATCTTAATGAAAGTGTAGTTTTACATCACAGAGATCTGACCATTTCATTGAGAAGATATGGAGCTGAGGCCACCAATACAGGAGCCAGGGTGCTGGCGGGCTGTAATTAAATAATAAAAAATAAACAAGCTGTCTTATAACCTGAATATATAAATACTTTTCTGGTAGTCAGCTTCTTTCAACTCTGAAAACATGTTTCCTCTTTTGAGTAAGCTATAAAACGTTATTCATGTTAATATGACACTCATTTTAAGAAGCAGGTGGGAGATAAATAAAACTTCAATAAAAGAAGCCAGTCACTGATACATGTGGTTGTTTCCCCAATACTTTGTTCTGATGTTTGCCATATTCCTTAAAGTACAGAGCCCAGGATTCCGCTTTTCTTCCCATCTCCCTCCTCTCTACAAGTATTAGCATTTCAAAAAACACAAAAATATTCCTAAAGGCTTCTCTGAAGTATTTAGAAGCAAATTGTGACAATATTGCTCCAGCCTTTCATCTGTCATAAATATGAAAAAGAAGAAAAATCTAAACGTTCATATAACAGGGCTGACATTCGCATGGTTGACTGCGGTTGTTCCTGCAGCATTAATGAATGTGATACATATAAACAGAGAATCATGACAGGCTTTGACTTGAAAATGAAACACAGAGGAAGAAACTGTGACACACTGAAGGATACGAGGAGTGTTTCTTGTTTTGTACCAACTCAGGCTTCTACCATTTGTGGATGGACCACGTGTTATGTCCTGTCATTTCACTGTAAGGCCCAAGGCTTTAGAAATAGTCCATTCCCAAGGAAAGTAATTAGAGATTTAAAAATATGAACTATGTATTTTCTTTATTGAAATGGCACAGACTCTTTTTATTTCTGATGAACAAAATGTAGGACATTTTAAAGTCATTTAAAATTAATATGAGTTTAAAGCCAGGAGTAAAAAAATCATTGTTTCTGTCATGACAAAATTTGTTCTGATGAGTGAATGTAAAAATGGACCAGAAAAACATTTCAGAAAGACATTATAAACTCTAAAGTATGATAAAGCTCCATTACAACTTTAGTTAAGTATTTGGAGTAAGAAAAACTGATCATTTTAAAAAGCATGTCTACTTTACTGTGTGAAAAAGATAGTGAAAGTAACAGTTTCACAATGATGTGAAACCTTGAAAGTTTCACATCATGTGAAACCTTGAAAGTTTTACATCATTACAAGCAAAAAAACTTAATGTACTGTTTCAGTAACTAAACAGCAGTGCAGAAAAAATACTAGTGAAATGATAAATGGTATTCATAAAATATAAGCTAAACTTTTTCAGCAGCAAACAGCTCAATATTTATTGTTTTTATTTACAGCCATTAAGAAGCTTCTTGCTGTCCCTTGTCAGCTGGTAGCTTCTGTCACCGATTCACTTCTTTGTGCTTAAGCTCTTTAAAGTTTGTAGGAGTCCTTTTGTGCTTTTGGCAGCACTCTCCAAAGGTTTTCTGTGATTTAGGTCAGGGCTTATGCTGGCCAGTTTAAACTGTTCCTCTTTTTCTTTCTCACTATTATTTTGTGTTGTTGGACTACGGTTGCTGTGAAACTGGCAGAGCAACACACAGTGCCAAATTTTCCTTCACTTTGTGATGCATTTTGTTTTAAAATGCATAGCTATTTTTTTATGTTATTACTCTTACTCAAAATTATGGAATAAAATGAACTTTGATATACCATGTTAAAAGAACATCAGCCAAGAAAGAATGTGGCTTATCTTTGAAAGTTAAAGCTAAATTTAATCTATCCCCTCAAAGCCTACTCCCTCAAAAGTGATTCTTTTCAAAGTCTTTGCCTTATTGGGTTCAGTAGGTTGCATACATTATGAGATGGGGTCTAAAAGCTTCAAGTCACTCTGAAGAATATTAGTTATCAACCACAGTTTTTCCCCCATATGTCTTAACCTTCAGAATTCTGTCTTTAAATGTCTTTTGAGCCACAGCTTTAAAACTGTAACATTACATGCTGTAATATTTCTTGATTTACTATGTGTACTGCAAGATGATTTGCAGAAAATGCTCATCCAAATTTAACAAAAATGTGGTCAAACTTGTCTGTCCTTTATGAGTAGCATTGTGAAATGGTTAGACAATTAACTTACTGAAATGTATTTCTTGATTTTACTTTGTCAGTGCTGTGACTCAGTGACTCAGCTAACAATAATATATTAATAACATATTAATTGAGAGAAAATGTGGATTAAGATCCATGACACTTTGGTAATTTGATTAAGATTTAATTTGGCAGATTGGATTGCAGGGTTTCCTACAGTGTCGTATTTAAGCCTGGCAGGCCACCAGGCTTTACTTGTGCCCCCACCAGGCTTAGCATTGCATACCTATTAAAGTTTTTTTATGTTTGCATACAGATTTTATAGCTAGTGTTCAGATCTTGATCTTCCAATCTTCCAAAAGCACATAATTAAGTGATATTTTCAATTTCCTGTCAACTTTAAACATTTTTTAACTCAAAAACATGGCAGGCTGCTAGATGAATGACTGCCGAGCGCCCAACCACAGGGCTTAGCCTGTGGGAAACCTTGGACTGATACAACCTTCTGCCACTTTGGAAATTATAAATCTGTGGAAACATATATTACATGTGGGTTTTCTCAAGGTTTCATTGACATGCTGATTTTATTTAAAACATATGTTCCTCCTTGTTTAGATTATGGTAATTTTAGATTATGATAATTTTGGTGTAATACAAAATTACTCCCCATTCATATCCTTTTATTCCATCTTTTCTCTTATTTTTTTCTTTTCTAATTATCTTCTCTCATCCTTTTTGGCCCTAAACCCACCTGGCTTGTTTGTTGATGAAAGGCTCAATGTCAGTCTCATCTCAACAAAGCACATAGTTCAAGTTATTCCCAGTACAGTGGAGCAAAGTCTGCATATTTACATTTTTAACAGCAGGACAGAAATAACCTTTTCCTGGCATCTCTCCCAATCAGCAGGTGGAATGTTCAAAGTGTTTAAGTGATGCTCATGAACCTTGGTGAACAGAAAATTACACTTTTTTGTAGTTCACCTTTATTTTTATCTCCTGTACCCCCTCCTTAGTGTGTGTGCGCAATGGGAAGATAAATATGGATTAATGAACAACTTAGAGGGGCAAGGGGCAAAAAGTGTCATGCCGTGTTTATACTGCAGAGAAACAGAATACCAAAGATTACTAATTGGAACAAGGTTGCTATGTAGTTTGGAAAACCATGGAATTTGATTTTATTTTCCAGGTCTGAGAAAGTATAAAAAAGCCAATAGCAGCTGAGAAAAAAACATTTGCATGTTCTCTTTCCTGTGTCCTACTTTCCTTCATTTATTAGGTACACACAGTGAAAGTTGTATACCTTTCACTGTCCTTCATATTCCTTCATTCATTTATCCCTTGCATACCCTTGTGCACTTTCTTATTTAAGTTACTTGTTATTGTATGTGTTGTCCTTAATTTATTTTCCTTCTAAGATTAGCTTTTTTTGTAAAGCACTTTGATTTTGGTCGAGTATGAATGGTGCAACATGAAAAAAAAACATATTCTGTTTTAAGTAAACATCTAAAACCAGAAAGACAAGTAATAACCTTTTCAATTATACCTGGAACAGTGATAAGAACCAAATGCACAAGTAACACCATTACATTATTTCAATTACCCTCACCTCATTAATCAGGATCCAATGACAATCAAAGGCAACCAGGTTGGTCTCCACCACCTGCAAAAGAAAACAACCATCACATCATCAAAGTAGATTTGAACACCACATAATTTGGGTTTTTGTATGATACTTGGAGGAGTTTATATGATTGACTGCATCTTAAGGCTCTAAATCAGAGATATTATGTCTTCCTGGCCTATATAACTGGGGAAAAAGGTATAAAAGTTTCTCTAGGTATCAATCAAAGCAGCAAAGCTTTATCAAAAACATGCAAATACCCAAAAGCCTCCTTATGTGTCTGCTAGTAGCAAACCCAAAATACACATGCCTGTATTTTAAAATTAAGGTTTTCACAGTTTACAATTTTTTTCTCTTCCAGCAGCAGCCTCCGAAATGAATTTTGTGGAACAAACAATGCAACAAAACAACATGCTTTCCACACAAAGAATAAGAAAACTGTCTACATGAATTTTTAATTGTCCAACTTACATGTCAACTCGTAGCCAACACCTAAGCAATTGCTTGACTGAAATGGCATGGACATTTTGGATTTTTACATATCCGGACTAAGCTACTTAGAGACTTTCCTGTACTTTTAAAATTATTTAAATCTGCTATTAAACAACCTTGCTCATGAAACCTTTAGTATTGAGCAGTAGACTTCACACTCACTAATTTTCTAACTACACGACTGTGTTTTCACCCCGCATCTGTCCTATCCATCCAGCACAATCTTTGCTCACTTATCCTGCCTCACCTCGACTCTCATCCCATCACTTTTAACTGTCTGAATGCTCAGGGGGTTCTTCTCCATTTGCAACCTGCTTAAGCAACACTACCACCACCCCTGGCACACACTCATATATCATTACCTATAATTGCCTGGGGTGACTATAGAGCAGAGTGCCATAAAACACTGCTTCGACATAAACAAAAGCAACTGCTAAAACGGTGGCAGAACATGGTTAACAGTGAATTAATCCTTCACTCTATCTTCATAAAACTTTTTCACTACAGCATTGTGGGTTACCATAAAACACTTGATTTACTGACAACATGGTTGCAACAGTGACAACAATTCTGTCAGGATAAACAATGACAGAGATGTCTCTGTATCTAATCTGGTAAGACTTCTGTTGCCATTTAGATTATGTTAACCGATTCTTTGGGTAGCATAAATGAAAAACTAACAAAATGTTATGTGTTTTATGCTCTCTCTCTGCTACCAATCGCAATCTATTGGCAAAAAGACAGTGATCCCCCAAAGATGGCAAAATGCAGTTTCAAACTATTTTTTTCTGCCCCAGGCAATGTTTACATCAGCTAGACAGATAGATTCACTCACTGGTCACATTATTAGGCACCCTTGTGCAACTGTTCGGTAATATAATCAACAAATAACACGGTAACAACTCAATGAATTTATAAACAAAAAAATCATTATGATAATGGCTTCTATTGAAAGAATGACGATTGACAATGCCATCACTATTAGTGTCTGACAGAACTGTCTATTTCATAAACTACACGCTTAGTGGGATTTTCACACACACATGCACACGAATCTCCTTGCTTATGATTTTTGGAAGTGGTACAAAAAGAGAAAATATACAGTGAGCATCAGATGTGCGAATGATGGAACATATTGAGATCAGAAGTAAAGGGAGACCGTTTGAAGTGATAGAAAGGCAATTGTAAGCAAAATAAGTCCTTCTTGCAACTAAGGTATGAAGAATACCGTCTTTGAACAGACCATATGTTGAACTTTGAAGCAACTAGACTATAGTAGCAAAAGACTACACTGCAGAATACTGCTGTCAGCTAAAATCTAATAATGCAGCATTTAATCCCAGTTTACCAAAAGTTTACTATAACTGAATTGAAAGATGTTTCCTGGCTTGATGAATCTCAATCTTAGCATCATGTTAGAATAGTCAAATCACCTTAAACTTGTCTGTATGTGATAACTGTGGTCCATTGTTCTCTCTCAGTCACTAGATCTCACTGCAATAGAGTGATGAATAGAGATTTACATCATGGATGTGTAGCTGACAAAACGCCCTCTGCTTAATGATGTAATCATGTTAATATGGCCTAAAATCTTTAAGTAAGGTTCGCAATGCATCCCCGAATCAATGTCACATAATTCCAGCAGATTTAACAGCAAAAGGGAATTCAACCCAGTACGAACAAGGGGTACTGAATAAAGTAGCCAGAGAGTGCATGCAGCAGACATGAATGATGAAACAAGCTGTGGGAAATTGAGTTGATTTCCAAGAATCACATTTAGTTTAAAGAAATGACAGCTTGTAGCAAATGTATATAGGATTAAAAATATCAGTGAGAAATCCACACAACACTGCAGTGCTATATCTGTTTCAGCCTCTGAAAAAATGTCCAGAAGATCATCAGAAATGGCAGTAAAAGCATTATAGAGTAAATGGTAGCAAAAATGTTACCGTTAAAGGACCAGAAAAATAAACATTCAGAATACGGTTAGTTAATTTTCTAAGACAACTGTCTTGATGTAAATTTCATCATTCTTCTGTTCCTTGTACAGAACCACTGCTTGGAGTAAATTATTCTAATTTTTTCCATTATGTCCAACTACTGCCATCCATCTGAACAGATGTTTGAAGCTCATTTGTGAAAAGGCAGATTTGTAGCAATAGACTTGTCTCTCCAGAGGCTCAAGCTACTCGAAAGGCTATTTCTGCTTCCTGCATTCCCTCATATACATACACAGTGCTTCACAGCTCAATGGCAATACAGCAGATAGGCTAGAGACACCTGCACACGCCTCACCTCAGGTCAAAAAAGAAACTCCTCTGACATCTCTGACCAGTACTGCAGAAGATTTTTTTTCTACAAATCTTATTCTCTAAAGTTAGAAGATAGAATAAAAAATAAACTTTGTGGTATAAGACAGATTCAATCACCCAGTGTCAATAAAAGTAAGCCTTTACTCAAAGTCTTAAGAAGCCACATTGAACCCTGACCACTTGCAATGACACTGACAACACCAGTCTTGTATCCTTGTGTCCTACTGAGAGGCCACGAGACAGTCAAATACCACTTTGGTCCTGCAATGACCTTCATCCACCTGTCACTCCTGGAGGAGTTCAACAAAGACAATAGTTGTATCTTCCAATCTACTACCTTTAGCTTGTAGTATGGCATAAATGTTTGATGTTCTCCCAAGTCTAACAGGTAGAAATACGTATATGACCAATGTGGAAGCATTATGCTAAGGAGAAGTTGTTCAGAAAAGAAGACACTCTACCTTGTGCTTCCCTGTAGATGACAGAGCCTCTCAAACTATGTTCAAAGTTGAGTTCGAACACCCTATAGAAGATCTGTTATGACCACTTGCATCTATGTTTGCATCTTTTGGTCATGGTCCATATTTCATGACCCCAGGTGGGTGTTAGAATACTAAACTAGTTGAAAGTTTTGCTTTTTGTCTCAGCTCTATGTTCACCATAACAGTTCGCCCAAATTGTAGAAGATAAAGCCTCAATGTTTTTTTTCCATCATCCTACCATCAATTATCAATAAAACCCTTAAATACCTAAACTCTTTTGCTTCTGTGAAAACCAAAGATGAGACGCTTAAGATCCCAAACCAGACCCATTGAGATTCTGTCCATGGCCACCACATGGATAAAGTGGGTAGAATTTGTAAGATTTCTACTTCAAAACTTCAAAAATGAGTCAAATGATTTTTTTGCTTTTTTTTCCATGTACAATCAACATTACCAACTTTAACAGACCAATCACCACTGACGACACAACAGCTGATTTATTGCAGACTATTTTTTTGACATTAACTCAACAGTTTAATAAAGAGACAGAATAATGGCAAACAAATGTGTTCATCAAATTTAGACAGAAAAGTAGGAAGTAGTGTGCTTGTAAACTTAAGAACACAAAGTGGGTGGTAACAATAAATGACTTTCTCTCCTTTAAAAACTATTAAAAATTAGTTGTGTAATGTAATTTCATGCTCTATTTGTGACCAAATCATGCAAGCAGTCTGGAACCCACCCTTCAAACTATGCATATTCAATCACTGTACATAAACATGCAAGCACAAACGGTAAGAACACAAAGTTTTACAAAGAAAACGTCAACATGCATGTGCACGTATTAATTTTTAAAAGCTGCAGCCCCTCAAGTCCAGCTGTTGCATTATTTAGTCAGGATTTAGACACATTTTTCATCACAACACACAATATAAAATACTGTGCATCTACATAGCTTAACAAAAACTGCTTTCTGATCACTATAATTAATGTTTCTGTCTGCCTGTAAGGGTGCAAGCACACAGCGTCTGTGTCTCATCGTGGGGGTGTGTAATTACTGTTATCATCACAAATCTTCCATTCCACCTGAATAAAGAAAGTTGAAAGACAAAAATACATCCAAGAACAGGGAGGAATGTGGGCCTGTTACAAAGAGAGAGCAAAAGGCAGCTGGAGAAGAAGTGCTAATTTATACTTTTTAAACGACATAGTTTGTGTGTACGCACGTACTCAGCACTATGATATAAACTAATAACCTGCTAAATGATTTAAGTCTTGGAGCTGCGATGTAAGACGCTGGTTCTGCTGCTGAACCGCTGCTCCGCTACAGGTAGTAATTGTCATGAAGTGGG
>CAEGAF010086824.1:0-13487 GCA_903067075.1 Micropoecilia bifurca | reverse complement strand
GCAGCAAGAGCACAAGAGAGAGAGAGAGAGAGAGAGAGAGAGAGAGAGGGAGAGGGAGAGGCCCAAACCGGAAGTAGTTTTCTTGAGGATCCCAGTTAACTTCACAGACCGCCTGGTCTGGCCAACCAGCACCGCCACAACAGCTGGGGAAGGATTTCCGACCCGCTTGCAGTGAAGATGGTGGCAGTTACGAGAGTGAGGAGCTTTCTGTCGCCCGGACGAGACAGAGAAACAGGCGGCCGTCTGTCTTTTTCGTTTTTATCCAGACCCTAAACCACGTCCGAGAGCCAAGACAGGGAGGGGCGGAGGTGTGGAGGGGGTTGGGGGGGAGCGAAAGGGTGGCAACCAGCCACCGAACGGACGGAAGAGGACGCACCACGGCCGGAGCGCACAGCGTTGTGTTTGTTGGACACATGCATGCCAGCGAAAACTAGAGCCACACAGACCTGAGGAATCGCTTGCGAGCTGGAGATAAGGAGAGAGTGTGGTTTTTTTTTAAACCCCCGTTTTTTCTGTCTTTCTCTCTGGATAATCCAAACGAGGATCACCAAGAGCCAGAGACGCTCTGTGGATTTTCTCCCCGTCGCTTTGCTCCAAGGGAACGAGAGAGGAGGAAATCCAGCCTCATCTCCAAATAAGCAGAGACTCCTAACTGGGTCTCCGCTCCAAACGCAGGAAATACGGCCTGGAACAGAGAGAGAGAGAGAGAAGTGAGGAGAAAGAGAAAGAAAAGTTTGGCAGTTGGGAGGCTTTGAGATGGGGGGTGGAGGCTTCACCATAACATTTTTAGCCTAAGCAATCCTCGTGCTTCTGGGAAGAAGTTCAAGAAGAAGAAGGGGAAAAAAACGTATTCCCGTTTTTACATGCAGCCGGGTGTTATTTGCAAGAGTTTTGATCATCACTATTTATAGCCCAACTTGGTCCGAAGCGAAGCCGTTTCCCCCGTAGCTGCATATATATATATATATATATATATATATATTTGCCAACTGCGCGCAACAAGTTGCAGACACTCCCAGCAGAGGCAAAACACAGGCTGACAGAAAAAGAAAAAGAACCGGGGCTGAGCATGGAGAGTTATTATTATTACTTTCTTTTACTATAGTGCGTCTTTGAAAAGGGGGCAGGAGGGGGAGAGACCCTGAGACCCTCTCTTTGGGAAAAGCAGAGAGAGAGAGAGAGAAACAGAGGGGAGGGAATAAACAGAGGAGATCCGGAGCTGAGAGTTCAGGAAAGGACGGGGCTGCATCCGTGGGAATAGGCCTGGCTGTCAGGGGGCCTCTGTGACTCGGGTGTCCCACACAAAAACAACAACAACAAAAAGAGCTCGCGTTTTGTTGCGAAAAATAAATACTAATATAAAATGGAGAGCGGCTGCTGCAGTACAGATAGCAGGGGAATCTCGGGAATGAGAAACGGAAAGCCTTCGCGCACTGAGCCGTTCATTAGAGTGGATGCAGTGGGAGGTAATTACAGCTCGCACACTTTTTAATCAACCGCTTTAAGACTTTACATCCGTTTAAGGTCGCCGTTCTCTTTTGATAAGCTATTAGTTATTATTATTTTGCATCTGTATTATTTCTAATAAGTGCAATTTTATATATTCTATATTCTTCGTAGCACCGGTTGCTGCTCGTACGTGTAGTATTTTATATTCGTGGAAAAGGAGCATAAATAGAGGAGTTATGCAGGACAGTGCAACCTTTGCAACCAACTGTTGACGGCTACTATCATCATCATCATCATCATCATCATTATTATTATTCCTCATTCAAACAACCCAGCTAAGCAACGATGGCAGAAACTTTCCGGTTGCGCACATTCAGTGGCCGATAATCGCCAGTCGTGCACATTTGAAGAAGAGGAATCTGTTGCACCGCTGCCAGCTTGCCGAGAAAGGATGCGGAGTCCAGGAGGCAGGAGACGTGAGGATGAGACTGTTTGCGCCGCAGCTGGAGAGAACAGACCGGACAACCTCTGTGGCGAGGGATGCGAGCAACGCGAGTACTGACGCAAAGGCAAAGCTACGGCTCGGATAATGGTGTTCTGTGAGCGTCTTTAATGTGAGTGACTGCGCGTAGCCGACTCGTCTGTCCTCCCCCCCCCCTTCCTCCCCCCCTCCCACTCCTCCTTCAGTGTTAATTTTGCGACAAAAAAACGACCTTTTTTTAAAAAAAATTTATTTGTTCTTGTTCTGCCTCCCATGTCAGTCAGTGTCTGTCCTCTTCCACCTTCCCTGATTTGACCAGAGTAAATTACTGATTGATTCAACACCTCAGTGACCGCCCCCCCCCTTCCCCCTCCCCCCCCTTTACCCCACTCCCATCTCCCATCGCCTCCGCTGGTCAGCACTAGTCAACATGGCCACTCTGCAACATCACAGGCAGCTTCTTATGCACGGCACGGAGGTGAGCTGCGACTCGGCCAGGGGTGATGGCGCCATCACGGTGCGGATTGCCAATAACTCCACCCGGATGCAGCAGCAACAGCCTCACGAGCCACTTCGGGTTGCAAAGAGTGAAGGGGGAGAGGGAGGAGGAGGAGGAGGGGGTGCCAGTAAAGTGAAACCTGCCCTCCATAAGTACAGCATCTCCTCCAGCTGCAGCTCCGCAGACTCCAGACCCATCATAACCTACACTTCCCATGTGCAGAAGAAGGCCCCTCCGCTGTTTGAACGATCCGCCGCCCAGTGCTGGGACCCCAAGTTTGACTCCTCCGTCCTGGAGGACGCCTGCCAGGAAAGGTGCTTTCCACAGAAGCAGAGGCGCTTCCGCTATGTCCTCTTCTACCTGGCAGTGGCTTCTCTACTCTGGGGGGTGTACTTTGGGGTGAACAGTGACCGCTGTTGTCCCGTGACCTTCCTCGCCCCAACTGCCTCCTTTCTGGCCTTGCTGGCGCTTTTGTTTTTGTTCACCTTCACCAAGTTGTACATGTGGCTGTACAACCAGACCTCCCTGCTGCTAATAGTCCTTACATTTGCCATCACTTTGGCTCCACAGATGCAAAGTGCTACCTATGACTGGGCTGCCGAAGTGAACTCATCGTACACTTCTCTGAACAAAGAGACTCCGCCTCAGATGTCCTGCATCTCCCCCGTTGGCACCTTTTCCCTCTGCATCGAGGTCCTTCTATTGGTATACAGCGTCCTCCATGTCCGTCTGTATGCCTCAGTGATGCTGGGCCTCCTGTATTCAGTCTTATTTGAGGCTTTAGGATGGCTGCCACTGCTTCAGAGGAATTATCAAGCAACTGGACATGTGTCAAGTTTGCAAAATACGCTCCTCTGGCTTGGACCGGGCAAGGGTCTACTCCACCTGTGCGCGCACGTCATTGGCATTCATCTTTTTATCATGTCCGAGGTGCGATCCCGCAGCACCTTTCTGAAAGTGGGCCAAGCCATAATGCACGGCAAAGACTTGGAGGTGGAGAAGGCCTTGAAGGAAAGGATGATCCACTCGGTCATGCCGAGACGAGTTGCAGACGAGCTGATGAAGCAGGGCGATGATGAGGGCGGCGGTGAGAATTCGGGCAAGAGATATTCCTCCGGCGCCTGCTCTGCCTCGGCTGTGGCAGTGGGCAGCGGTGGGAGCGGAGGAGCTCTACAAAGCCAAAGTGTTATAAGTTCTAAGAATAACCCTCATAGCAATCACAGACGTAAAAAGACCTCGATACCCCGAGGACAGATAATATTCAGACCCTTTAACATGACACGCATGGAGCCTGTCAGTATCCTCTTTGCCGACATTGTGGGCTTCACAAAGATGTCCGCCAACAAGAAGGCGCCGGCCCTGGTGGGTCTCCTCAACGACCTGTTTGGACGTTTTGACAGACTCTGCGAATTGACCTGCTGCGAGAAGATCAGCACGCTGGGAGACTGCTACTACTGCGTGGCAGGGTGCCCCGATCCCAGACCGGACCACGCGTACTGCTGCGTCGAGATGGGTCTGGGCATGATCCAGGCCATCGAGCAGTTCTGCCAGGAGACGTGCGAGACGGTCAACATGCGGGTCGGCGTCCACACGGGCACCGTGCTGTGTGGGATCCTGGGAATGAAGAGGTTCAAGTTTGACGTGTGGTCGAACGACGTCAATCTGGCGAACTTGATGGAGCAGCTGGGCATGGCGGGGAAGGTTCATCTGTCCGAAGCTACTGCCCAGTTCCTGGACGACCGCTACCAGAGGGAGGATGGGCAAGTGGCCGAGAGAGCAGGGCAGAGTGCAATCGAGAAACTGAAAGGTCAGTGGATGCTTACCTATGATTTCCTCACCAGGTTGCAGAATGAACTCACTTAAAATGCCAAGCCAGCTGCTTCAAGAGGGCATATAGGCTGGCAGTACGCCGAGTGTGTGCACTGATCAGGTCTGGCCGGGGTCAGTGTATGATTAGATAGAGCTGAACGATGTTATCCGACCCCCTAATCCAGTCAAAATGAAGCCGACATCAGAATATAACTCAGATTGAAACACCTGAAGTGTAGGCAGGTTTTATTTTTAAATGTTCTGGGTGTCACTCCACATTTCCTAGTATCTGAAAATAAATCACATGGTCTATATTAGGAACTTTCAACGGATGTATTTAGGGAACGTGGATCACCCTCTTCGTTTAAAATCCTAATTACACCAAACGGAGGTTTTGCGGAGGGATCTGTGTGGTCTTTGCATTCTGGGGCACGGCTCTGCAGATGTATTTTGAATCATGCGTGCTTGTGCCACCGAGATTAGGACCGTTAATCTTCAGATGTAACAAATGGATTTTGAAACCCTCGCTGCAGACGACTGTTTGCAACTTGCATAATAACAACATAAATGGATGCCGACAGCTCAAGGATCACCAGATAAAATTACATTTGGAGAGAGGCCTTAGATGTGCGACTGTCACAAAGCTGGTGTGTTTGATAAGCTTGTTTAGATGCAGACAAGGTCGTGGCCCTATTGTGGATTTTGTTTTAGTTCTCTTTTTGGCTCGCGCTCTGGTTGTGTTTGTGTTTCTGACTCCGATGCTGGGCGGCGTGAGCTGAGATTTTGCTGTCGATATGGTGAGGGCCGGCTGGATTTACTGTTCTTAGATGGGCCGTAGCGGTGGGCTTCAGTAGATTGCACGAGTGCTTGTCGCGCTGCGTCCGCGAACTTTAGTGGACGGCTGCAGAGCCCAGAGAGAGAGAGAGAGACGGCAAACAGACAGACGTCTGGCATTTATGCAGGCTTGAAATCTGTCAGATTCTTCTGATTGGGTAACCACAGAAAAGCGACAGGTGCTTGTATGTCATCTAGATTTCTATTTTGAGTTTTTATTTAACTGAAAATAACGTAAAAATTTAATAAAACAAAAAACAAATGCAGCAGGTTGTTTACGTTGTATACCAAAATGTAATTCACAAGTAAATACATTGAATAATTAATTAACCTCTTAACTGTCACCCCAAAAACATTTTGTCCCTGTGATAGTTAAGGGGTTTAAAGCATTGCAATAAGAATAAAACTGCAAATACAGTAGATGAACGTTTTCACAGTTATTAAAGTTGTATGCAGTTTATTGTATTATTAAGTAATTGATTCAGTTCAGTTTATTAGCATAGCTCCCATTCACAACAAATGTCATCTCAACACATTGAAAATACTAGAGCAAACGTAGAAAGTCAGAACAAGAATCCAGAGAAACTCTAGATAGTTTATAACTTACAGACGCCGTATTCTTATTTAACATGGGGAATCAATACATAGATATATACTCTTACTTTTCTTTTCTGTTAGTTTATCCAGATTTATAAATTGTGAAGTGCTTTTTGTTTTTCTTTTGTGATTTTGTTTCTAATTCATGTAGAGCTCTTTGAACTGCCTTGTTGCAGAAAATGTGCAATATAAATGAAATTTGCCTTACCTTACTTTAGGAAAAACATCCGATTTCTACATACATGTCGTCAGTTCAGTCGTTCTGATGGATCTAGAGTCAATTACATGCATATTTGGACTCTATTTCAGCTACTAGACAATGCAGAAAAGTTCATTTTATCACTCAGATTGCTCAAAGTGTATGGAAACCCGTCAGATTGTATCGAGTCACTATAACGGCGATCGATCCTCCTCAGTTGGAGGAACAGTCAGTCGCATTGAGTCTTTATCTTGGCAGAGATCCCTCATATTGAGCATGCATGTAGAAACAGTGGGGAGGAGAAATCCCCTCTTAACAGGAAGACGCCTCCGACAGAACCTGGCATGGCATGAGCGGCCATCTGCTGCAGGCAACTGGGTCTGTTCCAGAAGACGAAACGTTCACACGCAGAGAAGCGCTGATCCAGGAGTACTTTCTATGTCAAAGAAAAAGGGAAGTCACTGGCATAGTATGTCATTTAGACGCCTCCTCTAGGAAAGAAACACAGCAACACAGATTAGCCCCCAGCTAATTGCTCTAACGTTGAGCTTTATGTAAAACGACAGTTTAAAGTTTGGTCTTGAAAAGTAGACAGGGTGTCTAAAACTGGGCCCTGGTTCTACAGAAGAGGAGCCTGATAACAAAAGGATCAGCGTCCCACTCTAGGAGCCAGTCCTGCAGACTGACAGCGAGGTGCTCTGTTATAGGAACACATGGAACAATCAAATCTTAATTATTAAGGGATTTATATGTGGCCGGGCATATTGTGGATTCAACAGGGAGCCAGTGAAGAACATCAATGACCTCTGTTTTTAATTTCCATTCGAGTTTTTAAGCACATCTTTCTACAATAGTTCAGGTTAAAGTAACAGATGTGTTGACTAGTTTTACTGCAAGACAGGTAAGTAACTTTCACCATTTTTTAATGGTGAAAGAGGAAGGTCCTAGAAAACTGGTTTATATGGGATTTAAATAAATCGTGGTTAAGGATGACACCAAGGTTCTCCATTTGTTACCAGATGGCAGCTTAACGGTACGCAGTGCGGTGGACCAGTCTGCTTCTCAGAGGATCGGCTCCATAGACAACAACCTCTGTCTTGTCTGTTTTTAAAAGCAGAAAGTGTTCAGACATCTAGGTTGTTTTTATGTCTTCCAGACATTCCTGTAGTCTACTTACCAGATCGGATTCTGTGGGATTTCTGAATATAAGTGAGTTTTATCAGCGAAACAGTGGAAATGCATCCCATGCTGTCTGATGGTTTTTACTATTCGGAATCAAATGTGTAGCAAAGAGAACTGACTGAACCCTGTGGTACTTCACAGAAAACCCTGCAGGGCTGTGAGGATTTATGATTCACGTGAACAAATAAATCTGTTTGGGGCGAGTGATGTTCGTTTGAACCCGACTGCATATCGGAGCCTTTCTCAGGAAATACTGTGCTGCAGCTCTGAGTGGGACAAGTCCGTAATCTTTAGCTATGTAGCTTTCACCAGCGCTGTTCAATGATATGACTCCTTAATGCCGTTATGTTATTTTTTTTCCAACATATGTTTATTGGGTATTTCTGTACTTTAATACAAACAAGCAACCTGTACAGTAACATCAACATTAACATCACTCCAGCTCAGACACACAAAAAAAGTAAAGAAATGAAGACACATTATTGCAATATATTATGTAAGGCTATGTGAAAAAAATAGCAGAAATATCCAGACAACTACACAGAATAAAGGAGTGCGAAATATTATGAAACACATTTTCTCTATTGTGTAATTTACTAGTTAGAAAGTCCAGCAACACACGTTCAAGGACAGTTTGTTGCCTTTGTGTTTTGGATGGAGCCTTATCTGTTATCCAGCTCAAACATTTCCTGGCACAGAATGTCAGAGTCCTGTACAGGTGTTTCTCCACAGCTCTTCTTAAGAATCCCAGTAACTCCCAGTAACATATACATTGGATTACACTCAGTGCTAATTGAAAAAGATCTTGTTTTTTTTTTAAAAGCTACAACAGGTCTTAATAAAGCTTATAATTTTAGCTTAAATAACTGATTTTCACAATCAGAGACATTTTGGTTGTTGTGTTCTTCAAAATGTAGTTCCTCACCTGTAAATACCGAAAGAAGTAATGTCTGTAAATATTATATTTGGTGATTATTTTAGTTTAATCGCCTCACACTGATTAGCATTACCACAATGTGACTTTGAGTGATTAGGCTGACTTATAGAATGAACTGATGTTGCGCATTCCCTGATTTCAAGCCGATGAATTAAATAGTGAAATTATGTTAGTGCATTTTCAACAAACACGTGTATGTTCTTGTAACAGAATAATCAGATTTATCAAACTGAACAAGATAAGTACAGATTGTCCTAGTCCTAGTTAAACGGCGTTTAACTAAAGTCCTACGGGGTTTAGAGTCCCAGTGGACAGCGTTTCAACTAAAAACCTGGAGGTTGGAGTCCTTGTCAAACGGTGTTTTTGACTTAAGTCCCAGATCGGGTTAGGGTTAAATGGTCTATAATAACATGTTGTGAAGTATAAAACATAGATTTTCACCAGTGTTTCATGTAGACACGCCACAAAAAACAAACACAAACACACACACACACACACACACACACACACACACACACACACACACACACACACACACACACACACACACACAGAGCGAACCTGTATCACAGAAACTAATCTCTCCAGCAGGGAATTCCTGGTGGGATGTCTAATCTTAGGTCACTGGTGAAAAGAAACTGTCTGCTCTATTGTCGGGCCTTATGTCAGAGTGTATTCACTCTTGGCTCTAAATGGTGCCATCACTCTCTATTTCCAGGCTGGCAAACAGTACAAGAGAGGGATATTGACAAGCAGCTTTTGTTGTAGGAGAGAAAAGCGGAGATTGAATGGCATCTAGTTACTCCGCCGAAACACAGAGCAGCAGTCTGCTGTTCAGAGAGGGAGAGAGAGAGAAGTGAGGCTGGAACGTGGAATCTGATTTGAGGAGCTGCAACTGCTTAAAAAAATTAATGTAGTTTTAAAATATATATATATATATATGTTAACATACTAATGTTAGCAAATGTGAGGATGGTGGAAGTGTTTTCTTTCTGTTGGACTGAAGAACGTATTCAGCAGGAATAGTGAACATGAGAGAACAGGACTGTGTTCGTAACGAACCCCAGTCATCGCTGTCCTACAGTTCTGAATATACTGTACACAGTTCAAAAGTTCAATTCACTGTGGGAATTATTTCTTATGTAAATTTTTTGGTCATTTATTTTAGGTCTTCAACTGATGCTTATTTTAGCAATCAATTAAACTATTGATTATTCTGACGATTTTTTTTCATTTAACCACTTAAGCCTTTTTTATGCAATATTAGAAATGCGTTAAATGATACAAATAAACAAATAATTCAGTTCCTTTTTTTTTACATAAAAAATACACATTTTATTGCTTAAAATGCAGTACCGTAGCGTTGCTTTAGTAAATCTGAACCTGGTGAAGCTTTACTACTACAGTAGTTTTGGCTTAAACATATTGTATCTTATTTTCTTTGTGCAGTTTTACCTTAATTACTGAGTGTGTTGTATTTTACACCAAATAGCTTTTTTTTTGAGTCGGCGTAAGTCAGTTAATGATTAATCGATCACTAAATTAATCGATTATTATCGCAGTAAACGATTCATCCGATTAATCATTTCAACCCTAAGTTATTTGTACCATTTATTTTTCTGCTGTGGACTAATAATGCTACATATCTTTTGATTAATTTTTTGAGGCACGAGTTTTATTCTCAAGCTAGAAATAATTGTGTTGATTTGTAGGTCGGTTTCCTGTCAAGGCCTCTGCTTTTTATCGTTGTATCAAAAGGTCGGGTTGAGGTCAGGGCCTCCATTCAACTTTCGTGTTGGAAAAACGACTTACCCATCCTGAAACCGTCCAGGTGTTCAATTAAGGTGGAGCTACTTGGTGTATCAGGGCCATTGACATCTTGCCAGACCCTCAGCATGATGGTACCACCACCGTGTCTCACAACAGGAAGTGTTCTCTCGAGTTTGAAAGCCTCACATCGATACCTTTAAACATGCTGTTTGTCAGAAGCTCAATCTCTATCCTAACTCTTGCCAGGTAATGTTTGGTTCCTTTCAAGTTGACACTTTTTCTCCAAGACATTTGGATTGTCCACCTGGGGGAGCTGCATGTTTCCATGGAGCAGGGAGCCCCCCGCTCAGCTCAAGGCCAAACGAAGCTGTTTTCACAGTGAACAGTGGCACTGGTGTTGCTGTCGTAGTTTCCACTCCATGCTGGTTCCTGGTTTGTTACTGAACATTCACAGGACATTTCTTCCAGCTGAGGCAGACCGTTTGGGCCAGATGGTCAAAACACTGCAACGTTTGAGTCTTCCAGAAAGAAAACGATCCCAAGCACACAACAAAATAGCTTTGGAAAACGTACATTAAGGCTGATGGCGGCTCCAATGCTGTTAAAAAAGCCACATGTTAGTGGGAGTGTATCAATACATTTAAATGCAAGTTGTGTGTATTTTTTGTAGAGTTTTTTTTTTTACTTATTTACTGCTCTGAGGGTTGTGTTCTTTCAGCAAATAGCCTTATACAGAGTTTGTATACTCCAATTAATAACTGGTAATTAATAATCACCAACTAACTTGGTAATTATTACCAAGTAATAATTACCAAGTTAGTTGGTGATTATTTTAATGGTTAATTAATCGCAATTAACCCAATTAACTGTGCCAGTTAGATTGAGAGACGAGGTGCAATAATAATTTCAAATCTTCATATTTAGTATAATCATTGCAGCCCAAACTAAGAGTAGCCCAAATTAAACAATGGCATTCCCAAAATTATTGAGATTCATTCCCATTGTGAGTGGACGTCAACTTCTGACTGGAGTTTTATTCTTAATCTAAAGTCAGTGTTTTAGTCATAACACCACATGATCTAGCGGGATTAGTGACAAATTGTCTGTCTCCCGTGTTTGTGCCTGCAACACTTTGAATTTTCACATCCTTCCCTTTGCTTTTCCTCACTGTTGCTGTCTCTCTCGTTGCCTCAGTCTCCCACCTGTCACCCACGTCTGCATCCGCGGCCTGTTGTGTAACACTATTTTTATGCTGTTTGTCCGTCTGTCTTTAGTCAAAGCTTTGGGCTGTGGGCTGAACGAATTCAATCTCAGGCTTTGAGTCCTGTTTTATTAGTCACTCAGTTCCCCATGTGCTTCCAAGGATCAGCAACCAATCCACTGAGGGACTATTTTGGACAATGTGCAACATTCATATTGCAAAAAAACGTCTTGGACTGCAGAGTTTCTTAATTGTTTAAGACTACATTGATTAAAACATGTATTTACTTTATCTTTTTATTTTTTTTAATCTTTTTTATTTTTAGCATTGGGTCTCAGACTCTCGTCTTCATGAGCTGGTGTCCTGTAACATCTAGATCCATCCCTGGTGCTATTTTTCTGGGAGTTCTTCTAGCCATTAAATTATTTGATTCAAGTGTTATAAGGCAGAAGAAACACATCTAAAACACACCAGCCCCTCAGTACTTAAGTTTGAGACTCCTAGTGTAAATCATTATTATGTACAAAGGTTTGGTCATTGTTAGGAAGCTAACTGGTACGTAAAAGTGTAAAACTTCTCAGAATGAGAAAAGAATGCTGTGTAAATCCCCTACTCCATTGTCAAGACTCAGTCTAGCCGGCTAGTGTTTCACTTGGTTCTAGTCAAGGTGGGTGTGGTCTGCATTGACAGTGTTTTCCTCACTATGGGGGCATGAATATGAACAGGAACTTGGCAGGGATGGTGGACCGTCCATGAGTGCACAGGAGCTGTGGTCGATACTGCAGTCATGTCGTTTTGAACGTGTACCACTGGGTGGCAATCTTCCTGAAATTTCTCGATGCATATTTTTGTGGTGGTTTCCAAGATGTGCGCTCTTCCACCAGAACTGAGAAAATAGTTTGCTCATGAAATTACCAACTTACATCTATTGCATCTCTACTATGTTCTCATTGTGGACTGGTTGAGATGGAGCGAATCAATGAATGCAGTCTGCAGCCAGTCAAAGAACTTGTTCACAATATCCGGCTTGGACCAGCGTGTATCACTATTGAGGGGGTTACAAAAAATGGGGACAAACTTTCAGGATCTGCAAATGAAGACGAATCTAGCTGGGGCTGACCGGAGAAGAACTGGTTAAAGCCAGGCATGATGAGAAAGGGCTTAAGAGTGGTGAAGCTAATGCATCTGCACTTGGAAGCACTTGCATAGGGCCAATCATCGATCAGTTTCCTACTAGGAGGTCACTGATTAACTGGGGATATTATGAGAAATAGCTTTTTAATAGCTTTCTATGGTGATATAAGGTAATTCCCTCATAATTAAAATTAAACCCGGTGTGTTGCTGTGACTCGTTCATGTGTGTTTGGGAAATCCTTGAATCTCCTGCGGCAGCCATTCTTAACGTTTGCTCCTGAAAGGTGTTTACCCAAACCTGAGCCTTGGAGGATACGTTTCCAGCAGAGCTTGACAGAGCAGCCCTCTGCCACCTCTTCCCCACTCAGCTCCTGCAGACTAGTGACAGCAGCAATCGGCAAACACCGGGTGGAACGGCACATCTGTCGAGCTCGTTACACAAACTGCAACGCTGCTGAGAACAGTTGTAAATGGCGATGGAGAAGCATTGTTGGGATGCCATACTGAAGGCAGAGTGTCAGAAAGGACAGGAGGTTCTTAAAGAGACAGAGACCCAATTTCAAGGCATCAGATGATTTTAAAATTAAAATAATCCGATTGCGGTCACCAGCCAATATCTCGGTGCGTTTCCACAGTTTTTAACTCATTTTATCACAGTAAATTCTGCTTTGTCCTGCGTTGTCACACCACTCACTCATCAACCTCCCAGCAAATATGAATGAAAGGAAACGCCGTCAGTGAAAAACTGCTCTCATGGCAGCTGCCAAACCCAGATCGAACCGTTGGATTATCAAGCAGCGAGGTACGATTTATTATGTCTCCATTGCTCTAGATTCTGGTTACTGTGTGCTTTACACCACTGCTTTCAACACCATGTGCTGCACCAGATGATTTAAGGCCTGAATGCAGCTGTTCGTTTGGCTGTGGAAATCCACTCTACTAAGCCCACTCCACACTGGTCTTGGACTAATCTGAAGACCACATGAAGTTTTGAGGTCTGCATCTGCAGATTTCAGAAAGTAGCTGCCTTGTACATATCATGCTTCTCACCATCAGCTGATCACTTTGAGGCTTAGTTGCAGTTGTTTCAAATCACTTCCACTTTGTTGCAATACCAAAAGTGACTGAAGTATGAAGTGAAGACATTAAATGACTGGAGTTGATGCACAGCTGCTCCCCTAGTTAGGGTGACATGCTTTAAGTAAAAGACCTCCTGAGAACGAGCCCATTTTCTCAGAACTATTTGAGGACAGGGAGCTTCAGGTAAATTATTTCAACGACTGAGCATTAGGGGTTGAACGACTACATATTTTTTAAAGTCGACTACTTCATGATAATAGTCGAGTCGATGTCGACTAGTCGCGATGACGTCATAGTGACGTAAGCGCAACAACT
>CAEGAF010086814.1:0-14058 GCA_903067075.1 Micropoecilia bifurca | reverse complement strand
CAATTTAGACAGATCAATTAACCTAACAGTCATGTTTTTGGGCTGTGGGAGGAAACCGGAGTACCCGGAGAAAACCCATGCATGCACAAGGAGAACATGCAAACTCCATGCAGAAAGGCCGGGGCCAGGAATCGAACCCAGAACCTTCTTGTTGCAAGGCAACAGCTCTACAGTTGGTAGAGGGTGGTAGTGTTTATTTGTAGTGAGCTCTAATTCAGCCTCTGCACTCCATCATCCTTTAAGATGATAAAGGATTTTTAGGCTGTTTGAAAGGAGTCTAGATGTCTGCAGAATTTCTATTGCACATTATGAAATCATCTAGGGGAACTAATCACTTTAGAAAAAACTCGTGGTATTTGAATCAGAGGTGCATGTTAAACTAAGCGTGAATGAAGGCAGCAGAAGTTTTTTTTTTTCCTGCTGTAATCAGAGACGGCTTAGAGAGTTCTTAGAGTACTATAGGTAAAACATCATCCATCCTGCATTTTCCTCTTTCAGACTGCCACTCCTTAAATTAGCCTAATGAAATTTCCCGCTCCAGTGACGATCTCTGCTTTGACTGACAGGCAGTGAAACAATTGGCAGCCTTGTTCTTCATTCAAAACAATACTTTTAAAACCTAGGTTTGTACCACAGAGGTTTAAGTAGAAAGTGTGCAGCTGGCATAACGCTTCACAGTTGATGTCAAACTCCCCGACAACTCCTCTGGTGTTTTCACATCTTCACACATTCATTCTTTATTCATGAGGAATACCTTTTTCTTGTAGTTTTACTCTGAACAGTACTAATCCCCATTTTGATCTTTTTTTTATTTTGGTATTCCGGTTTTTCCAGTGCTAATGATTACCTTTGAGTTGTCTCTTCTTAAACAGAATGACTGAACTGCTATGTCCAAGCAGATGGGTGGATGTGGGCTTGAATACTTGATGATCACCTGATCCCCAGTGAAGCTCGATTGCTATTCGGTTTTCCTTCTCACCCTTTCACATCGATGAGAGGAGAGATGATTAAAAGAAAAATCAGATGACGGCAAAAAAACCCCGAAATGAAGCAGAAACAGTGGAGTAGACGACATGTCGTAGCGGGGAGCCTCATTGAGGTGCTATTTAGAAAAGCCTTCTTTACATGTGCTGTAGAACTACTAAAGCTGTCGCACTCGTACCGTTGGTGTCAGATCAGCTTTCTGCAAATGAAAAAGCCCAGGGAAACCGTGTTAATCATAGTTTCAGGCTGGAATAATCTGACATATTCAAATCTTAAAGATTCAGCAAGCCACACAATAAAGTGTGTGATCGTGTGCGCGCGTGTGTGTGTTTTTGTACATATCTTCTTCAAGCTGATAACTTTGTGGAACTCTGCAAGGAAGCTTTGAAAGCTGCAGAAGAAAACCTGACTCATACCTCCACTCTTCCTCAATTGCATCTTTCCTAAATGAAGTTTGCATTTCTAATGTTTGGTTTCTGTTGATTGAATCCAGATGAGATATTTTTTATTATTATTATTATTTTCTTTTTTTTATCAGCCTAACTAGAAATCTTTCGTGATTAATGAGCGGTAAACAGACTTGGATTCTTCAGGGCCTCCAGCAGATATTATCATCACTCACTGATATTAGTTCTTAATAAGAAAGATTTTTCAAAATGTCTCTTATCTTTCTGACTCATGTTAACATTTATAAATAGCTGTTGCTTGTGAGAGACAAATTCCACCCTCACACTACAATTCTAAGGTGGTCATGATTTTGACCTACTTGTGTGAACATGCAGACTTATGAAGGACTTTCACAGTGCTTTGAAAAGGGATTATTTTTGCTTTTGTCACATTATAGCAATAAACAATCGAAAGATTATTATTGGGAACTTCAAGGAAAACGATTGTGTTTTTATGGTATTCAAGTCCGATAAAGAAAAACCTCAAATGTTCTGCCCAGCTTACACCAACACCCGTGAATAAAATCCAGTGCAAACTTCATTCAGAAGTCATTTAATAAGTAAATAAAATTAATTTGGGTAATTAGAGGTTTGCTGTAGAGCATCAGAGAGTATACATTTTTAAAGAACAGGGGAAAACTGCAGAGAGAGCAGGGAGAACACTGTGGAAGTGCTTAAAACAAGAGCACGACATGAAACAAGATGCTCAGATTGAAACATCTCATGGACCACTACTCAATCCATCACCTGAAAGTGAAAAAGGTACGGCACAACTGCAACCTATCAGAAGGTGGCCGCCCACCTCAACTGACAGGCTGGGAATGATGAGCATTAATCAAAGAAGCTGCCAAGAGGTTGAAGAGCTCCAGGGATCTGTATCTAAGTTGGGAGAATCTGTCAGCAGTTGCACCCTCAACAAATCAGGTCTTTATGGAAAAGTGGAAGGAAAAAAAAGCCACTGTTTAAATAAAAAAAGAAAGTTAGAGAATGGTTCCATTTATAGATTAACAATACACTCAGCAAACAGATGGAAGATCAATATGTAACTTCAGCACATAAATTTTGTTCATTATTTTATTTGCAAGCCGCTGACATGGCTCACATTTTGAATTGTCAGATGCAGGGTACGTTATTAAATTCACTTGTCAACTCATTATTTGTTGATTGGAAAACTAGTTTAGAATGAAGCAAAACGTGGGAGTTGGGCCTTTGCTGCACTGGAGGTGGTTCATCTTTAACTGCCTGTTTTTATCTCTAATATTCAATCTGCCTTTGCTATCAAATACGCAGTGGCTGTCGCAACTTGTAACTGAAAATGATGTCTTGAAAATGTACCAGTGTTTCATGTCTAAAGACTGAAAAACATAAAGGCTTTTGTGGGTTTGTTTGACACCTGTCTGGAGACAAAGTCTTGCTGGTTGATGAACAGGAACAAACTATTTCCACTTTACATCTTGAGAATTTTAGAAAATGCATCCAATGAGCCAGAAGCAAATTTCAGGCCACTTTCAGCAGTGTGGATGGTGATATTTCTGACAAACTAATATGGAATTGCTTTGTAACTCAGTCAGTGTAATAGAAATTTTATCTGTGCCTCAATGCTGTCGCGACTCCTCTAAGAAAATTGGTTCGTGGCTCGATCAATGTAGTCTGAAAATTAGACCTTTAAGGTTATTTGTCAGGGAAACGCTGTTCCGTGTAGCTATATGTGTTTATTCCGCAGTTCTGTTTTCCTTAAGACCAGTTAGAAAACCTACAAGACTACAGATTGTTTCATCTCCAGGAACAAGCACGTAAGGTGTCTGATGCTGATCTCCTATAAAAGCTCCAGACTGAATTGTGTCAGGAAGTGCATTAGCCGGCCTTGGAGCCAGAGAGGCTGAGCAGCGGTAATTTACCAGGATATTGAGCTGGTGGGTTCTAGTGCAAATGAGCAAGCTGCCAGAAATCTTGTAGCTCCATTTGCTTTGTGGGAGGCTAAAAACCAGGCAGCTTGAACAGGTTTAATGTAGCCTTACACTTTAAAACAGTGTTTCTCGGGATAGAGAGAAGCGTTTCCCCTGTTAGACGTTTTTTGTGATAAAGAGTTAGATTTGTCATTATATATGTGGTGCGGACAGGTAGTACTGCTTAAAATGGAGTTATTCCAGTGGGGAGTCAATTTTAGTGTTTTGCCTCCAAACTAGAAAATTTTCCTCTTCTTTGACCCTTTGGACTTTCAAAAAATGTATTATCTGACCAAGACTGACTTGTTTCTGTCTTCTTCATGGTTTGAGAAAAGAAATCCCAATCACAGCCGCCACTTGGCCATCCAACTCCTCTTTTATTCATACAGAATCTGATTTTAAAAACAAATAACCTTCGCAAAAGACTTTCGTACAGGCTTACTGAGATTTAGAAAAAAAAACAGCCTAAGGCATAGCCAGCAGTGAAATATACAAAAACGCAGCTGGTTAATATTTCAGCCTTTTAAAATGTACATTTTAGAAAATGGAAATTTCAGGTTGCTGAAGTTATGACTGAAGGGATCAATTTCCAACCTGACAGCCTCTGCAAGGCAATTAAAATGAAGCCATTTATGTTGGTGGGAGATGCAATAAAAACATCTCCTGTGATGTTTCACAACATGGATCTAAAGCCACATATTCCTTTCACAACATTTTGTTAAAGAACAAATTTACATTGGATGATTTTACATTACAATTATAAATACATGGCATTACACCACTGATCTGTACCATCACCCATCTCACAATATATAGATTTTTTTAGATGAAGTAATTGACAAATACAATCTGAGGTGTGTGGAGTTCTTTTTGGCTGCCAGCTTGGAGTCATGCTGGTAATGCCAACGTTAAACAGTGTGATTTCTGATTTAGAATGGGGGGTGGACGCAGTTGTCAATGAAGCATTTTTTTTTCAGCGCAGGATTGTGGTTGGGTTTTCACTGTGCTAAGAGGGCAAGGAGTTACACATATAGTATGCATAGATATTGGTAAGTATCATCCAGATCAGTCAGAGTAAATATCAATATTGACCCTAATTTTCATAATGGTGCATGGTAGCGCAAATCTTTGTCTATCTTGTAAAAACTCAATAAAACACATTAAAACTGTAACTTGAGTAAATATTTATAGGATGTGAATAATTTTTAGACATTATAACTGCACATCATCGTCTATCCCTCCCCAGCCCTTCTACTGCCTCTAATCCTCCTTTCATTCAGATCAAGCTCCAATTATGTTCTTGGACATTCTTGCATCCATAATGTTTCTGTTGTCTCCTTGCCATCACAGCAGATGGTCTTTAGGCAAACACCTGCGCTTTGTCTCTCTCGACATTTACAGCTGGCAGTAATAAGCTTACCAGCAGCCTCGGACAGGGAAAAGTCACTCTCACAGCAAGAAGCATCAGCAGCAGCAGCCACTGGCTGCTCTGTCTGGCCACATAGGCTCAATTATCTCATTATCTGTAAGGGAGCAGGAAGGCAATGAAGTGTGATGGTGATTTTCATCTTCTTTTCCTTTAACAATTCTGTTCCGTTTAACAAAAGATGAAAATTAAAAACACGACAGTAGATCAAGCAAAAAAAACAAACAAAAAAAAACCCCAGAAGGATAAACAAGAAATATAAGAATGGAAAAATACCCTCATAAAATTAGGAGAAACCAAATAATGCTCCAACACTGCAAGGTAATTTTAATTTAGGAAAGACTGAGGTTTGACCTCATATGGCAAATTCTGCTTTTAGGGTTGTTACTAATTAACATAGCAAAGATTTCCCAAATTTTTTAAAGGCATTGAAATTTTAGTCAGCTTTAATCTTGATGACTTTTATTCACAAAAAATGTGTCTTGTGTCTTTATTCAATCCATGTTAATATTTGGTTTCAAGAATATGAAAAGTAAATCACCTGGTTTTTAGTTTGGTAAAAACCAGCCCCTTGCTTTGCTTTGTGCAGAGGGTCTGGACCCTGATTGCTTGCTGGAGGCGTGGACTCCGTCCCAGACATTGCTACGGTGTGAATTTGGCCAGGCTACCTATTTTTGCAAACTTGGATTCAGAGTTCTTACAATCTGCTGTCTGGGAATCCACAAATGTCCGAAAAGATGCCTCAACCAGATCTAAGCATTTAGGGTTTTGTTTTTTTTTTTTAATTTCATGATTTTCAATCTCTTTACATTCACCATCATTGGCAGAAATCAATTGCAACTTGTGTAGCTTTTGCAGTTTTTACAGCAGTTGTTATAAATCATCTGGCTGCAGAGTGAAGTGAGTCTACAAGAGGTGGAGAATTTGTTTGGAAATATAACGGCACAGAGCAGGGCTTCTACGATCCAGTCCTCGGGGGTCGATGGCTTGCATTTAGGCGGTTTTCTTCAGCACACCTGAGACAAATAATGAGGTCATTAGCAAGATTCTGGAGAACGTGGCTGCATACCGAGGAGGTAATTCAGCCATTTGATTCAGGTGTGTTGGACCAGAGGCTCGTCTAAAAGTGTCAGGTCATCAGACCTTCAGACCTGGATTTGAGGACCCCTGGCATAAATGGATGCACTGCTCCGAATTTAAATTGTTTTTTGTGGGGGGGGTTTATACAGCTGTATCTTACTAATACTGATTTCACCCAGTTTTACTTACTCTTCAGGACCAACGATGTAAAACCCTTTTAGAATGACATTTAAAATGGCTTTTTTTTCCTGACCCTGTGAGCAGAAAATGTTTTATATTTAGGAGCACAATCAGCATGTAGGAGTGAATGTTGAAACAGGATACACTATATTGCAAGATACACTATATTGCAAGATCAAACTTTTGTTTAAAAAAAGAACTGAAAGCAAATTCAAGTATCGTTTGACTTTCATGTCGTGCGTGTAAGCAGCACAGTCGACAACAGCAGAAGCCATTGTGGTGCACAGCCTGTGGGGCCAATTTAAGAACTTTTCTTGGTTCAACAACTTAAATGCTCTGTCAGAGCTGTGATGCTGTCAAATCTGAACATGCCTTTGGAGGGTTCAGGCTCAGAATCATCACAGTTTTCTTCAGTATCAAAGCAATTCAGTGATGGCTGTCATTGCAAACAAAAGCTATTAAAAGATAAGTCGGCATAGCTTTGAAGCAGCCTTCCATGCGGTGCTTTTAAATCTTTCTTGATGTTTTTGTGTCTACTGTTCTGAGGCGGAGAGAAATTTGTTTTCAAACTGACTCCAAACCAGCATGACCTCAGTAGAGCCATTTGGAAGAATAAACTGTGTTTTGTAATCCCTTTCTTGAACATAATGAAAAATCCTAAATATTGTGTATTTGCCTGAAATCAGGCTGTTCTTTTACACAATTTTAGCTTTTACTGTTACAGCTGAAAATTATGTTTAATAAGGAGAAGGAGAGTTTGTGTTATTACTAATGTTTTACTACAATTTTAGGGTCAGGGTACTTGCACATAAAATTTTAATTCCAAGTCAGTGTAAGTATTGTTGGGATCCCACAACACCAAGGCCTGAGAGTACAAACAGGAAATGTTCATATTTTCATCACACAGTTGCATAATTTTCTATTTTTAAAGAGAAAGGTGAACACCCAAGCGGTTGTACAGGATTAAAATGTTTTAACAACCCAAATTTTCTACAAGACCCTGTCACGCTTAAACTAGAGTGCTGCTTTCCTCATAGAATTATGCTCCCACCTTCAGTACTGCACACAGCTCCAAATTGTACCCATGATCAAGTATGCTAATTGGTGAGAGACCAAAGGATGTTTTTGAGTAAAAATTAACAAAATTAAGCTGTCAATGGAAAAGCCTTTCTATTGATGAAATTGGGGAAAGATGTAGAAGCAGCTCCTAGGATTTATAATAAACTTCCTATAGCGAAGGGCCAACATCAATAATATAATTCAGGCTGTGCAATTACCTCACATTGATCGGTAAAAATTGTCTATCCTCAAATCCTACGTTATTTTGAATAATTCAGGTACAGAATAAAGCTTCTATAAAACATCGTTCATTCACCATTAAAGTTCTAGACAATTTCAAAAAATTATGCTGACACCTTGACCCTGATGAGGCCCATTGGGCTCAAGCTTTAACATGCGTTTCTTTAAAATGGCCTGGAAAGATTCTGCTGATTCATCTCCTTCAACTATTTCAGCTTAAACCTCGACCCTGTATTGTTGGAAAATATCTTCCTTATATCTGCTTTACACCCAAGCAAAAACTGACAAGAATGACCTGTGCACGACTCAGGTGCTGTTGCAGAGTGTAAGCCTGATGGTGTGGGCACTCAGTTGTAGGAACCATGAAGCAAATGCACCTCTCATAAAATAATTAAAATAGTCTGCTATGTCACATCAACATTATTTTAGCGATGTAAAATAATGTTACACCTCTAAACATTATTTACGTTACAGTTTAAATAAGGTCCAGGACATATTATACAACTTCCTGGAGTACAGAAATACAAAAAAATAAAAAAAATCTTCAAGTGTAGTGGGGGTTTTTTTGCACCTTGACATTAGAGCACCATAAAACCCCCTCAAACGATAAATATCTGGTCAGTCTAATAACTTCCAATTTATTATAGTCAGTCACCCGAGATAAACCAGAAGGGCCAGATTAGATCATCAAAATGTAATTCTTTCATGACTGCGGGAAGATTTCCCTTTAATCGAAATGTCATCTGCTCACGTTGGACTTAAGCACCACAAATCCACCTAAATCTGACAGCTCCTGTGTTGTCCACCCTTGTTAACATGTACATCTGTCAGGGGAGATTGTTATCTGTCAAACAAAGCTCTGTGCTAATCTTTCTATTATCAGATGTAAGACACTGTGACAGGAGCGGAGATGGAAGAAGCTTCCCGTTGGATCTGTAGAGAGAAGCGAGCTTAATCACCTGCGTCAGCACACATGTGTACACCAACAATTAAGCCCTTCTCCAAAGTCGTTCACACATTCTTAGCAATTTCTTGAATGTCTGTGCATTCAAGCAATCAGATTGTGTGAACTATTGTCTGTCTCAAGGAGATTTTAAATGCAGGCTGAAAGGTTCTGTGGCTGTTTCACAGTGCAATAATGGCTCCTATCTAGAAATGTCTCGTTCCCATAAGACGGTCATCATTCTCATCAATTACCTCCTGTGAGCCCTCACACACACACACAGACCGAGTCAGAGTTTCTGTTTGTTCTATTATGTCACCTCTCTGCTTACTTTTTCACCCCGATTTAAACTTTTTCCACTTTCAGATTTCATGTTGTCCTTGATCCTTCTCCGTTCTCGTTACTCATATTTTTTTAATGGCAGACTCAGCTATGTGCATCACATATCTCACTTTTTTTTTTAATGAAAAGGTTTCAAGTTACCTCTCCAGGCTTGAAAAGTGGGTCAACCCTTGCATTCATATCATCTCCTTATGTTTCTTTTTTATTTCCAGGTATCTAAATATTTTTTCTAACTAATTTTTAGCCTGAACCTATTTTTCTCTGCTCACTCCTCCTCTACCCTTTGCCACTCCTTCTTTTTCCATTCCTTTTTGTTCTTCGTCCTAATTAGAACAGCTCCTGGATTTTTGTCTATTTCTTACAACATGAAAAGTAGAAATAATGTGGAGTATGTTGGTTAATTTTGCAGGTGAAAAGAGAAACACACAATTAGCATTCAGAAATTAGCCTACTTTAAGAGAACCTCCTGTGGCTAACATTGATGAACCCAAAACCTCTTTAAAAATATAGGCTACTGCAACATTGTTCTTTGTTTTGTTTTTTGTTTTTTTCTTTTTGTGCAGTGATGATGGATGTGATCTTTGTTTAATCTGGTTCCTGTAATTTAGCGAAATGTAAGTTCTGACAAGCAAAGATACCAAAATTATCCCTTTGTTTTTGCTGAGTAATAATTTGAGCCAAGCTGGTACTTGATACTAATTTAGATGGTAATTATACATTTCTTTCTTCTTTTTTTTTGTTGTTGTTAAAATTAGAATTCCAGAATGCAAGTGAAACTCTGATAATTTATAGAAGATTTTTTTATTGAAGCACCTAACATTTTGCAGGTCTTTTCAAGCAAAGACATTAATGTTTTCTCCCTGCAAGGAGAGTTTTGTTAAGCTTCAACATGTGTGTCCTAGAATGTAATCGGTGTTCAGAAGGGTCTTGTTTGTCTGTTTAATGTGCTGCCATCTTGTCAAATTTATTGGACTGGTGGCAAAAGATTGACAGCCTGCTCACACATTGCAAAACTACTTAAATATTAATAACACATATTTTTCCTGAAGGCCTCTGTCGAGCATTTCACCGAGTCAAAATGTTCTCCTTTACAGAACAGCCCAGTTAATACATGTTTTGACATTATGTGCAAACCTGGCCGTGTTTGCCTTCCTGCCTGATTAATGCGATGTAGCCACACCTCAGTAAGCCCTAATCCTTCACAATAAGGGCTTTAAGCATACACGCTAAATATCAAATATGTATTTAAAAACGAATCAAATTTGAACCAGAAAAATTATTTTGAAAAAATGAAAACACAGTATTTTGTCCCTATTTTCACAGTATTTTTACCTCTGGTAAAGGAAAGTTGAAAGTTGAAAGCATCGGTCATTTCTTTCTCTCCCTGACTATGAGAAGGTGTTTCAAGCTTTGATTTCACCCCCAATCCGATAACTTTGCCGACCTGTAAATTTGTGTCTGCAACTTGTTGAAAAGTCTCCAGCTCAACTTCTGACAGGAGCAAGAACACCCCATTGTTTTAGCTCTTTTGTACTGGCTGCCTCTCCACTTATTGTAGAAATACATCTAAAATTTAACAGTTTTGACATCATTAAATGGATTTTCTCTCTCCTACTTGTCAGATTATAAAGCTCATAAAATTTGAGGAAATTTTGAGGAAAATGAAGTCTCAACTCTAAAAAGAAGAAAAGTCTGTGAGGTTCTGGCAAGCAGGTGTTCTTGGTTGTAGTTATATGCAGGTTGAGGCATAGAGGAGCTTGTAGGATTACACTTGTTTTCTAAGATGCCTTCACAATTTTTATTAATGCAGTTATTTTTGCAGTAAATAGTCTTTTTGCAGAAGGTAACTAAAAACACAAACATGTTTTAACATGTTTTCTTTACATTCATCGCTGTAGAATAAAATACACTTTCATTGTTAAACGGAATGGACTTTGCTCACTTCTTCAACTGACTGCCATTTCGTCTTCATTGCATTTTCATCCATAGTTAAACTGAACATTACTTGCTAAATTTTTTAACCTGTTTTCAAGCAGCGTTTATGTCACCATAGATGTCTGACTAACCTGCGAATATGGTTTTCATTATATCTGAAGTCCATGTTGTGTTGTTTTTGCCTTCATGTTGTATTAGCAGAGCTGTGAATCCATGAGTGCTCGTGTATCTCTCCCAGTGCTGTTGCAGGAAATGGGATGGTTAAAATGCACTCAGGCTGCATCCCTGGAGATTAAGCCGGTGCTCAGCAGAAAAGTGTAACCTGATAGCTGAATAATTAATACAAACAGACAATAGATGCTGTAGATGAGCAATAATACTGAATTCTACAAAACTGCAAATTAAAATCAGTGTGTCTTACTTTTTTCTTAGTTTTGCTGGTCCTGCGATTTACATATGTCTTTTTTTTTTTCAATTCAGGATACATTTGACTGATGCGGTGAATGTTAATTCACACAGTCTAAGTTGTAATTTAGATTTTGAGCAACGAGTGTGACAAATTTCAGAACTGATAGCCGACTGATGTATAAGACAACATTTCCAAAAATGTTCTTTTCTGAATTTGTTTTACATCTGTTTGCAGTAGGTAATGGTACAATGCAAATTAATTCAAAGCAAACATTTTCTTCAGTGGTTATCTAGTCAATCTAAATTAAGTATGAGTGATGTGATAGTAGCTCAGAATTTCTTACGTACAAAAATGATTTCAGATCATTTCTTCGACACCTAGAAACAGATCCACTATGAAGACAAAGTATAGCTCACTTCCTTTTGTGAAAGCATTTTAAGTTTTTTTCAATTTTACCTAAAACATTTGCATGGTATACAAAGCCCTGGGGATCTCCCGGGAGACCTATAGGACTCGACATGAATACCTGGAGGCTGGGGCGGATCTACTGGGGTGGCAGTGAGAGCCTTGCCACCCCTGTTGCCAGCCCCAGCTGGTGACTATCAATTCAATAAATAGTTATGTCAAATCGAACATTAAGCGCATGAATCTCTTTTTTCAATAACATTGAATGCAACACAACGTAACCTGACACCTACTGCTAAGTAGCAGCAAGTGCGAGAGAAGGACAGAGCACGAGGCAGCAGCATTGATGGATGTATGTTACTGGACTCAATATTACATGACATATTGTGCGCCACACATGCACCGTTTCTGCCCATTGAGTCTTTTTACATAATGAACAAAATACATTACGTATTATCTTTATATTTCACGGGCTTTGAACAATGTCCCACAATTAAAAATATGCCCAGAAAAACGTCCTTCCTCCTGACTCCCAGTCACGTCTGTCTCCCAGCAGAATGTGTACTTCACCAGCTCCCAGCAGATCCACCTCGGCGTTCTCAGTCCAACTATCGACGACGACGACAACAAGTGTCTGGTGGATGTGAACAGCAGGCCCAGGCTGCTGGAGTGCAGCTACGCAGCCACCAAGCACATGAAGCTCACCTGGACCTTCGCTCAGGTGAGTCTCGCCAGCAGCCCTCAGATTTCTACCTGGTTTAAAAATGTCGGCTCCTTCGTTTAAAATGACCACTGTGCTTCCATCTGACTGGATTGCTTACTGACACTCTGCAAGAAGCTGCTACTTTCTGTTTTCTGTCTGCCTTGCTGAGCAGTGTTAATGCTTTAAATAATTAAATTGGATTCTGGCCTCTTCCTCTCCAATTTGTTTCCGACTCGAGGCGCCCCCCCTGGTTTTGTCAGAGCACAGATCATTCATCTGCCGTTTTATGTGACAGGCGTTTTAAAAGCACATCTGCCTCCGTTGGATAATGAGCTTCCACACATCCACGGTTCCAGGCTTATAACAACCCTCACTTATTTCATAATCTTCACACTTTTAATGTTGACTTAAAGTGTGACATATTAGTTGAGGGAGCTGGATAATTAGTAACAAGAAGAAACGGCTACATTCAAGCTCCGGGCTTCTCCGGGTTGTTTGCACTTGTACACATTTTTCTGTAGATCTTGTGCCTTATTTTTTTGCCTGTTGTTCAGATTGGAAAAATTACTTTACAATCATACCGACAATTTATCTCTACCCCTACTGAACCTCCAGCATCCTCAGAGAACGATACGACCTCACCTTTCTCTGGCACTTTAGGTCCTTCAGTTTCCGTGGTTTGTGGGGAGACTGGCAGGGGAATCAGCCTCTAATTAGCATCAGCCTGAATCAGAGAGATTCTCACTTTCAATTCACGTTCGGAGTCAAAATAAAGAGACCCATTAGGCAAACCCCCACGGGGTTTTTTTAATATTCAAAGAAACCTCCATTTTCTCCATGAAAAGTTTGAAGAAGTTAAATAACGCCCTGAGACGGAATGAGTTCTACAAAAGCAGATGAAAGTTTAGATGTCTAAAAAGTTTAAATGGATGAGAGGAGTGCTATAAATGAGTAGTGTGAAGTTTGACCACTTTTACCAGGTCAAATGTATTTACCTTTGTAAGTACAAGAAAATTTTCTCTTCATCTTTTTGATCATCTGATTGGAAGAGCTGAGCCAAATATTGTGGATTTTGTTGTGACCAGATGTTATGGTAAGTAATTAGTTACTTCACATGTTTTTAGTTTTGGAAATAGAAATAGTTTTTTTTTTAAAATTGGAACAAAATAAAAGATTATATAAGAATAGAAAATGGGGTTAAGATTAAGATGTGTCCTAGTACAATAGTCTCTAGTGGACCAGATGTGAAATTGTCAGCATCTCTAGAAGGATCCTTTTCATGATCATCTTTTCGTTTGCCTTTTTTTTTTTACTTTTATCAATTATTCACTGGACTTCTATAATCACAAGTACATTGCAGCCATGGTCAATCACAAGCATAATCCTCAGCTACAATCAGCGATTATCTGGCATACTCTTATTGTGCAAGACGAGATTTCCTTCAAACATGAATCACAGGGGCGTCACGCAGGACAGTGGTCAGAGCCGGCATCCTGTATACAGAGGCTACAGACCTCAGCATGGCGGTCACAAGCTTGACCGCCACGTCGAGGCGGCAAAGACATTCGCATCCTTTGCCGCATGTGTTTGTCTCGTCTCTCTGCCCCCTTCCTATCGGATTACTGTCAAATAAAGGCCACCAGTCCCGACAAATTTATTGAGAAAAAAAAAGAAAAACAATCACAAAAGGTCAAACCAGACCAGAGCATTTTAAAGCCAAATTTATTTAGTTTATTTGGAGTTGGTCCTGAATTGCCCTCATCAGATCAATGAGAAACAAAATCTATGGCTAAACAAATCATTTTGAATTTGGCTTACGAGTCTCGGTGCCTTTTCTTTCAAGGTGATGGTTGTGGTTCTTAGCTAAATCAGCACACTCATAGCACTATGTGTGTGTGTGTGTGTGTGTGTGTGTGTGTGTGTGTGTGTGTGTGTGTGTGTGTGTGTGTGTGTGTGTGTG
>CAEGAF010086798.1:0-14647 GCA_903067075.1 Micropoecilia bifurca | reverse complement strand
ATATTTTTGTGCAGAATTAGCGGTGCATGGATTTCATTGATAAGTAAAGGTAAGACAGCAATAATATGTTTTTGTTTGGTTTTGTAATTAAATGTGCCTTTTGTGGGCTACAGTTAATGTTTAAATAATTCAGTAAAGTAGAAGTGGTAGCTAATCTACCACAGCAATTATTTATTAATAAAACATTAAGCCTAAAACCTACTACAAACAAACTAAATGTTCTGTCCTGTGTGCAAAATTCTTGAATGTTTTTTGGTGTTAAATACTAAAACATGAAGTGGCATTGTTGTCAGTTGTTATGGCAACGAGTCTGCGTAGCGTGGCGAATACAGATCACTTTGCTGTGGATCGTAGCACGAAATTAATACCTGAATTTTTAAGTTTCACTGAGTTAACGCGGCTATGGATGACATGTTAAAGATTAGTCTTTTTGCCCCCCAGGTTGTACGCATGCGCGAAATCTCGTAGGTCTAGTAACATGGATGGTGTCTAAGTCTTAAGTCAGTGCCTCACGAGCAATGAACCTCACCGCACGTCACTGTCTTTATTATTTATTATTCTGGCATTACTGGAACCAAAAAAGATAAATTCACTCACCATACCTACACCATACCTTTTCATTTTCGTAAGGAGCTAATAAATGACAAGACTTGAAAGTGGTTCCAGTTTCTCTGGATGCCAATTTGCTAAAACTGTGGCTAATTTTAAATACCTCGGGTCACAATGTTGAGTTTTAACTTTGGTTTAGTCAAAGTTAAAACTTTGACTAAGTTTTGGAGTTTAAAAATTTTCTTAAACTCCAAAAAAAAGAGAAAAAAAATCATCAATACGAGGTTTGGTTTGATCCGAAAGAGTCTTTACAGTCAGACTCATGTGACTGCAGCTCATGTGACTAAACGACTGGTTTAGTCACATGAGTAACAGACAATCTTTTAAGAATACTTGGAATAAATAGCAGGTAAATACTGATGAAACCGAGAACAACTCTGTCTCAACTGTTTGTTGAAAGAACAAGAAAGATGGCAAGAAATATTTTAGTATATAACATCCATCCTCATTTTTCATCAGTTTGAACCTCTGAGCTGATGAAGGCGTTTACTGTATTCCTCTGGCAACTAAGAACATGGCTTAAAAGTCATTTATTGACAGTGCAATAATTATACTTAACCAAATTAATGATAATATCTACTGAAAGAAAGTATTTTGCACAAATTGTTGATATTGTAATTCTATGAATGTGTTTTATTTTATTGTTGTAGACTCAAAAGGAAAATTTGCACCTTGATAGTTCCATCTTATTTTTTCCTGTACAAAGGACTCTGCCAACAAAAAGTCTCTCAGAATAACATATGGCACCATAAAAATAAAAATGTGAAATTTTCCTTGCATCTGATTAACAACCCTGGTTGTAACAACCAGATTTGTTATTCTTCTATAAACCTAATTCATTTGTTCGTTATTGACTTTTTCTAAATTAAATTAATTATTGACTTTTCCTAAATTAAATTACAATTTCTTATATATCTCCACCTATGGAGATATATAAATATTATTTATCATGTATAAATGTCTCGTCTGTCATTTTAATTAGCTCTGATGGTGTTTTGTTAGATAATTTATATTTTACGCTTCCAGCAATGTCAGAATTTATATTAAATAATAAAGACTTAATGGTATTCAGATTAGTAATGTAATTATATTAGTTGTGTTTCCACTCCCACACCACTAGAGGCAGACGCAGGCCAGAAAACATGTGACTAAGCAGCAGATAAGGAGCGAACATCGAAAGCTACGGACTTTGTTAAAAACTGTGAGATGCGCTGAAGAAAATAAAAGAGAGAAATTCAAATACATGCTGAGAGTGACACTTCTTCCTAAAGAGGAAGGTGTTTCACAGATTTAAAAAAAAATTAAAAAAAAGGGGAGACCGTGGATAATATAGGAAATAGCGCCCCCTTCACTTCCGGAGTGTACTGATGTATGACTACTATACATCAGTAGTTCTCTAATTTCCTTGGATATGACCAAAGGACGGAGGAGCTGTGGACAGTGGGCGGTGGCCCATGCTTTGCCTTTGACTCCCCAGTTTCAACCACCCAGACAAGGTGGGGAGAGTTTAAATACCTATGGTGTTTCGGGTCAATTTCTAAATATGTTTTCTATATTTACTTCAAGAAAAGGACAAAAATAAATCTTTTGTTCAAACAATATAACTTTAATATGTATATAAAATGAAAAGCAGAACTAGCAATAAAATTAAAAAATCTATAAGATCTAAATTTGCAAGGTCAAGCAATCAGCCAATTGAACAAATCACAACAGAAATCAAGTAAATGTAATTTTATTTATATTGCACATTTTCAGCAACTAGGCAATACAAAGTGCTTTACAGAAATGAAAAGGAAATACAAACAAAATTACAAACCAAAAGAAAGAGCAAAAGAAGAAAAAGCTA
Source organism: Micropoecilia bifurca (assembly GCA_903067075.1). Taxonomy (NCBI): domain Eukaryota; kingdom Metazoa; phylum Chordata; class Actinopteri; order Cyprinodontiformes; family Poeciliidae; genus Micropoecilia; species Micropoecilia bifurca. The sequence continues at coordinate 12,192 of CAEGAF010086798.1, read as the reverse complement.
ATAATGTTGATTCAAAGTAAATAAACTAGATACTCCTTCTCAGAGTTGGTAGATAAGTATAAGTAAGTATCATCTGGTCCTTTTCTGGGCTAAAAAATAGTTACTAAGGTAGTTTTTCTGTGTTCTAAGTTCTAATCCATTTTCTGGGTTGCTAAATCAGTGTAAGTAAGTAACCTCTGGACTTCTGGGTTGCTAGATAATTATAAGTATTTTCTGGACTTTCTAAGTGTGCTTTAAATGTGTAAAAGTTTTTAAGTAATAATGTTCCTGTTCTGGAAGAATTTTTTCATGATTCTAAGTTCATTCTAATTCTTTTTCTGAGTTGCAATAATATTAGTCTCTCTACATCTAAATAGTAAGTACTCTACAGTTTCTAAAATATAAGCTAGAGTGACTAATAAACTAGAGTCTCTGGATTCCAAGTTTGTTCTAATTCTAAGTCCAAGCAGAAAAGTAGTAGTTTCACAAGAACTCAAGAATATGTGAAAGAACATGCATGTGTGTGCTTCAAAGTTTCACTTTTAGTGTGGTCCTTTCCACCTGTAAAGCCCTATAGTGATACTAATAGAACTGACAAACCCTACAGGTGAAGCACAATGTGTTGGTCTTTGTTCTTATTGCTAGAGCAATAAAAAGGGGAGACCTGACTGACACCTCTTTCTTTTTGAATCACATGGTCTCACTCTGATTGTACCTGTGGTTGATGTTGAGGTAGGGCTGGCTGAGGAGGACAATGATGCTGATGGTCTTTTTGTTCCCATTCCCAGGGCCTTGCCACGAAGGAGCTGTTTAACCACCTCAGCGACCTCATCCCCAGAAATTGGAGAGCCAGTAGGGAGTTGGTTGGGTGAACAGAATCCTGCCTCATATCAGCAGCTGTTAGTGATCAGTAGCACACTGCTGGCAGATGCTTCATGTATTAAAAGTTTTGAGAACAAGAGATATGAAATCCTGCTTTCAAACTAAATATGTGTGTTCTTGGATTATGGCAGAAAATTTCCCCCATAAATCACCCATAAGAAAAAGTTTGCAAACAACAGAAGCATGACTGGCAAAAAATGAGTAGTTTATTGGATAAATAATAAAATTTCAAAAATGACCACTAGCAAAAATAGATTTAATTTAGAATAGTAAAATATTTCAACTATGCTGGCGCTGGGAAAAGGAATGAAACAACCAAAAAATAAACGATCTTGAGAAAAGTAAATTACCATGCCTCCTATAGGGAAAGCTAAGGGTGAATAAAATATGAACAAAACAAAATGAAACACCAAGGCGTTCCAATTAAGAGTATCTGAACATCAGGAATCATAAAATGGTAAATTAAACCCCAGATACAACACATAGTAAAATACCTTTTTTAGAGAACAGCTTGTTTTCTCTAGAACTATACCAGGTAAACATTGGTAAGGTCAAGTAGTGACTCATCAAACAGTAGCAGGCCAACCTTTACATTGAAACGCAACCCCTTGCTTACAGTCACTTGATGTCAGGAGGATCTTCTTATAGAATAGCAAGGAACTGTTCAGGGTTGCAGTTAAATTCTAATCAACATTTTTACAAAGGCTTCTTCTCAATAGGCAACTAAAACAGGGTTAATGGGCAGCAGAGTCACCTGTCTTCACTGAGCCTAACCAATGTTTTCCATGAAGAAAGACAATTATATGCTGGAGGCAAAGTATTTGCCCCTTCCTGATTTCTTATATATTTGTCAAACGTCAGTGTTTCAGAACATCAAGCAAGTTTAAAATATTACTCAGACAACATATGTAATCACAAAAGTGCAGTTTTTAAATGAAAATGTTTATTATTAAAGGGGCAGTATTATGCCATTTCAATGACTCCCCCAATCAACCTTTTCAGACTAATTTGCAGCAATTAGCAAGCAACTGGTGAAACGGTGCCACTGCTGAGCCCATTATAAGAGCTACTTTTCAGTGCAACATTGGTAAAAATTATTTTAAAGAGTTAATAAAGGAATGCTGTTGAGACAGTTTCCTGAAGGCAGTTTTAGAAAGAATGTAAGTTTTTAAGGTGACAGACTTCCAATTTCAAGGCATTTATTACAAAGTCAAATATTTTTAAGTCATTTTTGATATAGCATTTTTATAACAACATAAGGTAACAGATTGTGCTATAAAGTGGTACTATGTGCTTGAAAAATATATAATGCTACCCCTTTAAGGAAGAAAACAAATCCAAATATTTGTGGCCCTCTGTAAAAAAGTGATTGCTCCTACACCTAATATCTGGTTGGGCCACCCTTAGCAGCAACAACTGCAATCAAGCATTTGTAATAACTTGCAGTGAGTCTTCCTTTTGAGAAATTTTGTTCCACTCATCTTTGGAGATTTGTTGTATTTCAGCCACATTGGAAGATTTTCCAGCATGAACTACCTCTTTAAGGTCATGAAACAGCAACTTCATAGGATTCAGGTCAGGACTCTGGGATTATGGACTGTCCATGTTAGCTGTGACTTTACAAAAATATCACATGAACTACACAACTGAACGGTGTATTATATTACATTGGATCATTTCACAGCACAATACTTCCTGTAATCTCTTCCAGTTAAGATAATCCTTTCACTACAAGAATACTTTTGGCAAGAAAGCATTTTTGGTTTCATTCATTAAGTTCAATAATCATATTCATTACTATACTCAGTATATTGTCATATATACCTTACATCTGAAAAACTTTGATTGTTTTGCAAGGTTTGTAGTTTTTTCCGAACATATACAGTTTTACATGTGGATTTACATAATCCACATTTTTATTGGAACATTTCTGGCTCAGAGTTATGGAAATGAAACTCCCCAAACAATATTTAATCCAATAAATAGTGAAGAAGTGCCAAATACAAAGACACAGATAAACAGGTGTTAACTGTCATCACACGAACAAAACACACTTTGTTTGTGATTCACCTAGAAATTCAGCATTAGAAGGTCTCTGTCATTTTGTTAGTGCATAAAAACAAATTCTGCAATTCATGACTACATTTTGAAACAAACTCTTATTTAAGAAAACTAGTTTTCTGAAGGGGTAAATACAATACTTAATGGACTTTTAAAATAGTATAAAGTCCTACACAAACAGTCCCAGCCTGCTGTCATAAGTTCTCCTGTTAGGTAGAGCAGGTTTCAGACTCCTTTGACTTTGTATTTCGTTTTTTTATATTGCAAGGTTTCAATGAATTTTTTACTTCTTCTAATCTAGTCTTGTTAAAAATGTGCTTGTAATTACTAGATTTAAAGAGAAGTAATACATGTTCATATAGTAGTTAAGCTTGAGGAAAGACGGCACACATTTGGATTCCTATACCATAAAGATGTAGTTAGAGGTGCACTAGATGTTGTGGATTTGATGAGAAAATATTTATTACAGAGTTTGGAGACTTGACTTGGAAACCCTGACACTGTACTAAAGGACCTAAGCTTTCTCAAGTACAGTTCCCTCTTGAATACAGATTCTGTCCAGTATGTTGTTTTGGTGTACAACAAGGTATTTATTCTTTTTCATCCGCACCCAAGCTGAAAATAGTATTTTAGATACTCATATTTTCCCAAAAGTCTAAAATCAACTTCAGTTTTTTCACCTTTGAGATGTGTTGTTATTTTTGCACTTTGTTGGAAGCAGTCCACCAGCTCTCTCTCCACTTGCCCATTTCTGATACATCTCAAAACTGGGTGTACGTCACTGTCGTCTGTGGTGACTTTGGGATTCAAATCGGGACTTTGTGATGGCCATTACTTCGTGATAGCCCATACAGCAAATATGACAGACTCCTTCTGTGTTAATATTTCTCTAATCCCAACTGACCTAAAAAACACAAAAGTTTAGTCCATTTAAGCTCCAATAACAGTAACAAAAGTGTCGTTTTAAACAGTTTGTCTAAATATATGGTATAAGCTAAGCATGGCACTACTAAATGGCATCTCTAAGTAATACTGTTATGAATTATTTAATTTAATTTAAAAATAGCATAAAATTAAATATAAAACACTAAAGTATTTAGTCAGTCACCTATTGTCCAAGTTCTCCCACCTAAAAAGATCAGAGGCCTGTAATTGACATCATATAGACTTCCAGTATGAGAGACAAAAAGAGAGAACATGTCTAGAAAATCACATTGTCTGATTTTTAAAAATAATTTATTTGCAAATTATTATGGAAAATAAGAATTTGGTTAATAACAAACGTTCATCTCAATACTTTGTTATATATCTTTTGTTGGCAATGACATAGGTCAAATGTTTTCTGTAAAGTCTTCAAAAAGTTGGCACACACTGTTGCTGATATGTTGGGCCATATCAGCAAGTCTGATATGGCCCAACATATCAGACTTGCTGATATGTCTGTGTTTGTGTTGCTGGGCAACACAGACTTTCACCTCCAAAGATGTTCTATGGGGTTGAGATCTGGAAACTGGCGAGAAGCATTTCAGGACCTTGAAATGCTTCTTGAAATGCTCCTTGATCATTGTCATGCTGAAAGACCCAGCCACTTCCATCTTGCTGATGGAAGGATGTTTGCACTCAAAAACTCACGGTACATGGCCCCATTCGTTCTTCTTACAGAAGTTATAGGGCTGTGAGAACCAGAAATCTTGCTTGTGTGATAATTTGCAGATAAATTATTTTTTTTTAAAAAATCAGACAATTTGAATTTCTAGATGTTTTCTCATTTTGTCTCTCAGAGGTGAGGTCTACCTGTGATGTCATTTACAGGCCTCATCTTTAAATTGGTGGCTGACTAAATACTTTCCCCCCACTGTATCTGGTCATCTATTTTTCCATCTTTCTAAAGTGTTGCAGACTGATAGACATTTCTGAAATTGTGATACATAATTGTACTTTTAAACCTCTAAAGTAAATTTTGGTTCTCCTTTGCCTGTTACACCATTCAAACAATGTAGAAGTGACTGATGGGAAAAGGAAGTGTTTGACTAAAGATCAGAGAACTTTAACTATCTACTACTTGATGTGGTAGAGTGACGGATGAACCATTAATAAATGAGCCCTGTTTGTCTCTTCCTTTAAGAAAATAAGTGAGCAATTCTCCTTTTCCCTTTACAAAGATGGGTCCTCTTCTCACAAAGCGGAAGCCATACTCCTTCAAAATATTATAGCAGTCCTCCACTACCTGGGGGGAAAAACGTACTGTCAGACAGATCATGAAAGTTCAAAAATGTATTGAAAACTGAATCATATCCAACATCACTGTTCATGAGACAGACTGTAGACAACAATTTACAAACCTTATTACAAATATGGCTAAGATTATTTTAAGGAAATACCTCAAACCCCCAAAAGGTAATTCACTACTGACTAGTTTAACTTTAATTTAAAGACAGACTATATGACCCAGGGCTTGATGTGGGCTGGCCCAATGCATAAACAAACTAAGCAGTTGTTTGGGGCCCTGTGGCCACCAGGGGGCTCTTAAGTGGAGCAGATTTTTTAAAAGCTTTCTTTTTAAGTAATAATTGTTGCATAATTATTTTAACAATGACAGACATTATAAACCTGTAACAATAATATATATATTTGATCATGTAGAAATCACTGTTTATATGGGCAAAAAACAACAAAGAAGTTGGGGGTCCTTTTGTGGCCACGGTGGGTCACGCTTAACCAATAATATGACCTGCATCGCAATGGACAGAGCGCATCCAAATGTCCAAAGCACCAGTGCAAGATAAGTTAATAAAACAATGTCTCAAAAAAAAAAAGAAAAATAACTTATCCTTCAGGGAGAGAGAGAAGAAAGAGGAAGAATAGAAAAAAACCCAAGAAAGAGGAAGAATGTGTTAATGTGTTTTTTTATGTACTGTTTATTAAAAAAAATTGGTGGAGTTGCCAATAGAAAATTAGCATGATAGCGACTTTGAACAGTCCAGTTCAACAACCAAACATTTATGCTAGTTTCTTTGTAACTGAGTTGTAACTTTAAATGAGTTGATTCTTGTTATCGGCCCTAAATGTCTCTGATGTTTTTTGGCTTCGAAACAGTACGTTTGATAACATTTGATAATTAAAACTTCTCTGTGTTTGATATTGTCTAGCAAAATGTTTTTACATCAGGTTACATGGCTGCTACATTAATATATCAATGAGCTACTCTAAGCTGTCGTTGGTGATATGTTGTTTGTTGTTGATAGTTTGTGAGAAAAACAAACATTAATTTTGCATCAACTTCTAAGTTATGTGAAACTTCTCCAATTAAATAAATTTGAAGGCTCAGAATCAACCCAGAAGTGATCCACATTCTCAGATGAGAAAGACTCACCTGGTATAAATTAAAAATGTAGCCCTTCTAATTACACTTAAGAGAAATGAATTTAATCAGAGTTTGTCACGAATATGTGTGTATTTAGTCCATCTTAATCAGAGGTGTGCCAATTGCAGTTTTCTGGCTCATCCCCAGTTACAGATCTTTAGAAGATCTTAAACCGATCTTGCCGATTCTGATTTTGACCAACAATTTTTTTTCTCTGAAATGTTTGTAAATAGGGGGCTGCACAGTGGCGCAGTTGGTAGAGCTGTTGACTTGCAGCAAGAAGGTTCTGGGTCCGATTCCCGACCCCGCCCCCTCTGCATGGAGTTTGCATGTTCTCCCTGTGCATGCATCAGTTTTCTCCGGGTACTACAGCCTCATCCTACAGTCCAAAAACACGACTGTCAGTTTGATTAGCCTCTCCAAATTGTCCCAAATTGATGATGTAGGGCAAGAATAAGAGTTATTTGGTTTGTGTTTTAAGACTGCAGGAGGCTGAATGGCTATTTAACCCGGTCCAAGCTGCATCACAAGATGATTGCCAATTTCCCTGTAGTTTCACTTTCCCACGTTGTAGTTTAGATTTATAAGTATTAAAATCTTAAAAAAACGTTTTTTTGGTTTTTTTGTTCAAGACCAAATTTGTCATCCTGAAAAGCAAAATGCAAATAACAAACCACATTTCCTATTTCAGAAACCTCTACTGGGTATAAATATAAATATATCTATATGACAGGTGCTGATGTTAAAGGTGGACATGTGATGTACGAGATGTGAAAACATGTGATTTTGATTTAGGAACCATGAAAATAAAGAATAACAATACTTGTTTTGTTTTGTTTTGTGCTGACTTTCCCTTGTCGTTTTAATTCACATTTTGTGAATTGATATTTAGCTGTTTTATATTTCATATTATGATTGTAATCTTGATTATTTGGTCAGTTAAAAGAAAACTTCTTATTTAGTTCTCAAATAAATCCAGGAATACTTGTTTTTTAAACTAAAACATCAGTGTTGTCTATTAAGTAATTACTTTCCTCAGTCATTAACTTTGCACAAACATATTACAGGTATGATTTGTATCAAGTATCTTTCAAACACTTAAGAATAACCAAAAATGGAGTAAACGTAGTAACCAAGTTGTTTTTTGGAGTGCTGAGAGCTGTACCTGGATGTTTCCCATCACTCCTGTGGACTCCATACGACTGGCCACATTCACAGTGTTACCCCAGATGTCATAGTGGGGCTTCCGGGCACCAATCACTCCAGCTAGCACTCCTCCTTTGTTCAGCCCTGTAGGAGATGGTTGTTGTGCTTTATTTATGCACCATGGCGTTAAAAGGAATTCTGATTCCAATTCTGATTATGACATGCATCATGAAATACATCATGAAACTCTGAATTAAAGCTATGCTACTTCAGATTTGCACACAAATCAGACCTTGTTTGCAAAACCTTTGGCTTATACTCTACAACTCATGCTCCAATAAAGCCTAGGTTAAGGAAAAGGTCGTACCAATGCGTAGCATGAAGTTGTTGAATGACTGGTAGTTGATGTTCATTAGTGTCACCTTCATGGCCAGAGCAAAGTCTGCCAGGTCTGCCAGGTGCTGCCAGCGCTCTCTGTCAGACTCCTCTTCCTTCTGTGGACAGAAATGACATGCTGTAGCATAAGGATGATTAACATTTGTGAAAAACAAATAACAATGAATTATGATGATGACATTCATAATAAGTATATAAATATATATATTCTTTTATTGATGAGGTGTTTGACTTTGTTACAAATTGAACTAAATGAAGCATTACCACTACAAAACTAAAAAAAAAGGATTTAAGCTACAAGGGGGCAATACTAACAAAGATACCGTTGCCATTCACTAGTGACCCAAACATTACTTAAGAGAAATGAGGTCATCTGCTTACCTTCATGCACATGTAACCATCATTGACATCAGAGGTGACACCTGATGCTGCCATGTATGTGCTCCCAATGGTCTTGATCTTTGTGATGTAGCGAAATTTGGGCTCATCCAGTAGCTAACATTGATGCATATAAAGAAAGATGAGAACTTTATTAATTCCACAGGAAATCAAGAATATTTTCAGGGCTTGATTTGTTTTGGGACTTGATTCTAGCTTTAAAATTAATCTGTGTTCATTAGTCACTTTCTTTGATTAGATCAGCTTTGTATGTTTTACCTTTGTTCAGTCCTTTAGTTTTATTATGGTCCTTACATGAAGTCCAGTGTAAATTCAATAAGGAAGACTCTTCACCTCACCTGCTCAGCTAATCACCTCATCAGGCTCCTCCTACCCAGCCGTCTCCTCCAATCGTCACGGTTTGCTTCCTTCATAAAGACCGGTGTCCTCTACACCTGCTCCTCAGTCAAGCGTCAGTCAAGCTGCTGCACAACCTCCATACAACCTTACGATCTGCCGGGTCCTCGCTCCTTTTCATGGAGATCACTAGCTTATTTTTGTTCTTTTTTGTCTATGCTCAAAAGCTCCGCTTGCGCTGTTAGCACAGCTCCACTTCAATCTCGATCTCCGACTGTCCCCTCTTCAGTCCATTTCTGCAGCTCTGCTTCCTACTGCCAATGTGTGCTTCCAATCCACATTCTGATGTTAAATCATTATGTTCTTGTGAATATACTTCATTAGCACTTTAAAGGTTGAAATAATATATATTTTTATTACCAAATATTAGCTGGGCTGCACAGTGGCACAGTTAGTAGGATCGTTCTGGGTTCGATTCCCGGGCCTGGTCTTTCTGCATGGAGTCTCCATGTTCTCCCTGTGCATGGTGGGTTTTCTCCAGGTACTCCAGTTTCCTCCCACAGTCCAAAAACATGACTATCAGGTTAATTGGCCTCTCTAAATTCTCCCTAGGTGTGAGTGTGTGTGCATGGTTGTTTGTCCCGTCTGTCTCTGTGTTGCCCTGCAGTTGACTGGTGACCTGTCCAGGGTGACCCGCCTCTCACCTGTTGACAGCTGGAGAAAGGCACCATCCCCCCTCACATCCCCTCAAGGGATAAGTGTGTTAGAAAATGCATGAATAGATGGATGGATATATAAGCTAATTTCTTTATTTTTATTGATGTTTTGGTGATATGAAACTGTGATTACTTGATTAATATTGTTGTCCAACATGGAAAAAATTGAGAAATTACTAAAGATCCCTTTAAAATTGAACTCTAAGCTAATGGATATCAATGTATTGGATTTTAAGCTGCTTTATTCTGGACTTTTTTTGTTGTGAACTATTTGACCTGCCGTCTTGCAGAGACAACAGCATCACCATTCCAGAAGTGGATGCTGAGCCACAGCTCAAAGGACCAAATAAACTGATAGTGACCAGTTTGGTCACAATCTATGAAACTTTGAATGAACATTGACAGATACATTGAGAAGTAAAAAATGAAGCATTGCACAAACATTTGACACATTGAAAAGACTGAATTTTTTTATTTATTTTTTCCAAAAGGGCTCAATTTTGTTTATTTGTAAACTTGGATCTAAATATCTCAATGAGTTACTTATCTTCTCTCACAAACTGTGTATGTTTTCCTCTGTTGTTGCTCAGACCAAGGCTTCCAGAAATTCAGAATTTTCTGATCAGGCCCAACATCCCCTACAAGTCTGTAGTATAAGATATTAGCCATTGAAGTAACTTACCTTACCTGCTATCTAATAACTACCAAGGATATTAGAAGTAACCTTCCTTAACGGTTATGTACATTACATAACCCTTTAAATTGCCTTTTTAAATTGTGAATACATTTTCCTTAAAAACTAACTATCCTACATCTTAGGGGAACAATACTTACACTATCAAAGTCTGAGATGATCTCGTTGAGAAACCGTAGACATTCAATGCCACCATTATTGATGCTCTCCTCTGTGTAAAAGTCAGAGAAGTTGGGAATTGAGGCAAACATGACACCAATCTCATCGTATGACTGGCTGTACAACTCCTGAAAAAAAAGAAATGCATAAATCAATTCAGAAGCAAGATAAAGTGAGATTCCAATCTGATATTTCCTGAGTATTTTAAGGTTTAATTGTAAAATCAATTATTCCATTTTCTCAAACTTTTGCAAATGGTAGTAGAGTTTAAGATCTCAATATGTAAAGAGCATGAGAAATAAAATGTATAATTATTATTATTATTATAAAAGCATGTTAATTTACACAAAAACTCTCATTACTTGTTATCCAGGTCCCTCTTGCAAATAAGATCTGGATCTCAATGGGGTTTTACCTTAAGTAAATTAAATAAAAACAAGTTGGAATTTAATTATGGACATTTTAGTTTTTTTAAACAGCTGATATATCACAACTGAGAGTCTGGTGGATATCAGAGATGATATGTGGAAATGTTTATTATTAAATCTAAAGGTCATTATTATATATGTTTATTATGCTTATTCGGTTCAAAATGTTAACTATGAAAAAATAGTCACCTCCAAATCATAGTGCAGCAAATAAAGCAGCTTCTCCGGTCGTCTTTTATCCACCGCCTTTTATTTTTGTTACGTCTTTTATCTCTTAAAATTACTCTACAAACTATCACTATTGATTCTACATCGTCATTCTAAATTCCCGCTATGTTGGGGGTTTTGTGGATTTTCTTCTGGAATCGGGATGTTTGTGACTGGAATCGGTTCATGTTGCTCCTGCCTTGTGACTGGAGACACGAACTGATCCAACCTGTTGGACTTTTATCAGCTCTGTGGTCACAGAGATTTGGAGAATCAGCCAACAATTCTTAAATCGTTCCCTCTCCTCTGGACCACCACCCAAACGCGCTGACTCTGGTCGCTATGGTAACGGTTACATATCCCTTCAAAATAAGATACAGATGCGGCACAAAAATGAACATTTTACTTTCGTGAAAACTTTAACTCACGATAATGACTAACAGGAGTCCTGAGCTTGTTTCTCTGCAATGAGACGGTCCCAATCAGGGAGTGATGAGAGACAATGACACCCAAAGTGTTGCTTATATCCACAGTCTGCTTGGTCTCTACGTGGCGAAGCAGTTTGAAGCTTCATTGCCTCATTAGCAGCCGGTTGCCACATGTTACGCAGAGCAGCTTGTAATGTTGGATGCTTTGTGGATGCTTCAGTTAGTTTTATTGTTAACGAAGACAACAGAACGCAACGTTGCAACCTTACATGTGAGCATGCGATGGTGTTACTATATTACTATATATTACTATAACCCCACTAACTAGAATCAGCATCAATACACAAATATCAGTATACGACATGCCTCCCTTTTTAATTTAAAACTTTTGCAACTTTTTATTTTTCTATTAATTAGAAAAGTATAACCCAAAAGCTAACCAGAATCTAACTTTGCATAAATAACTTGCATAACAATATTAAACATCTATTGCTTTGCTATATACTTTGAATCGCCTTGTTGTTGAAATGTACCGTAGTATATAAATATACCTGACAGGTCCACAGTTTAGTATGTTGTGGAGTGACTCCTCTTCACAAGAAGCCTTCTCATAAAGCCTTTATCTTTTCTGATCATCACTCTCAAATTTATTTCCCTTTTGTTCCCCAAGTTTCTTTTAACATAGAGGGTGACCCTAAAGTCTTCACTTAACATAGCTTTAATTGGTAAATGGTTTAATTGGTAAATGTAAATGGTTCAGAGCTCACTTGGGTGCCATGAGTCACTTAAGTAATTTTGATCAATCCACAACAAAAAGTCCATCTTTTTACTGAGTTATAAAAAACAAGATGTTTCATATGCCGTACAACAGTGGTCAACCTTTTTACTACCGCGGACCGGTCAAGACTTGGAAAACGTTGCTGCGGGGGATGAGGGGGGGGGGATCCGTCAGATAAGGCTTCTGCATGTCGGTGTTCCCGCTAAATCCTGACTCTCC